>JAKUCV010005545.1:0-68105 GCA_028386065.3 Turnera subulata | reverse complement strand
CCTTGTACAAATGGGTCCTAACTTCTCTTGCTCTTCTTGTACTTCAACTCTTGATCATATCTTCTCTTGAATTCTTGATCACTTTGGTTGAGCACTTGTTTGCTTGATTTCTTTTTGCTTCAAGGTTGTCATCAATTGAACCAAGGTTTGTCATTATCAAAACTCTGAAATGAAACAAGGAGGCATGAGTTCTAACACTTCATTCATCCAATAAAAATCAGCACATGTTGCGTTGGGGGCTAAAATTCTTGGTCTTAGTGAGCTCTAGCGTGTTGACTTTCTAAAAGCTATTCTAATGGATTCACTAATCAAATTATACTCCAAAAGCAAATAAATACCTTGAGCTATGTTTTTTTTGCTAAGTAAAAATCCATGAAATCACTTAATAAACACTGCCTGATTAAGATAAAATTAATCCTCATCATTGCTAAGCATCGAGAAACGGGTTCACTCAAGCCGCCATCGTTTAAGGAAAGCATGTGGTGGACTTGGATTCCCTCGTCCTCTTAAGGTAGAGGCTTCTGATCAATCATCATGAATGCAAGGCACTTATGATGACAAGTGAAAAGGCATACAAAGCCCAACGATTGCACAAGGTTTCTTGAACCCACTACTTCCCCAGTGGAGTCGCCAGCTGTGAGAACCCGACCCAAAATTGATTTGAGCCTTCTCACCTATTCCTTTCACCTTCTTCCTCGGGTCTATCCCATGTCATTGAAGTCGCCACCCAAATTTTAATAAGGGCAAAACTTGGGAAAAACCTTTGAATGACTCCTTTAGGCAACATGGTCATGGCAAACTAAAGACCTGGGATCGGAGGTTCGTCACGGATGGGAAGGTGTTAGGCACCCATCCATGTTGGGTCGAAACCGTGTGCAATTGAAGAAAATAAGTGTGCCTTATGCAAGTGTACAGGTGTGGAAGACAAAAGAAAGGGGCGAGAAGAAGATTTGGCTTGCATCCTGTTGTAAAATCGAGACTACCTATGTACCCTAGTGATCGGTGTTAAAGCCATGTAGTTTTAAACATGGCACTAATCGGCTACTTACATCATCAAAAGCATCAACATATGATCAGCAAGAATCAATCAAAGAGGTTTAGTGTTACCTCTGCTAGTCCTCATCTAGCTCCCTGTAATGGGTTGAGTTCTACACCCACCTTCTTACCAGTTCTAAGCTCAATAGTTGATCCCCTTTTCGACTCCTCCTTGCTGGACTACTGCTGGTGCCTCCCACGAAATTTCTCCAGAGTTTATAGTGCTCTAGGAAGCCTAGGGACGTGGACCTGCTTAATGGTGAAGATTATGCCCGAAAATCTGGTCAAAAACCGCGTAGGAACGAAAAAGAAACAAAATCGGAGATTTGGGGCGTCACTGGGCATACATGACCGCCGTGGCTGGCGGTCATTGGTGGAGGACCGCCGGCACCTGGCGGTCGTCCCGAGATGACCGCCCTACGGTCTGCGTGCCACCCGTTCTTTCCATTTCCGGACCCCAATTCGTTGATTTAGCTCTGATTGATCCTGCCGCGTAATCAACCCAGAATCACTCCATTTACTTGAATATCACTCCTCAAAATCATCCCATAATGAAATGATTACACATTAACACCCATTTTAAGCACAATCATACCAAAAACACAAAACCTTAATTAAGTGATGATTTAATTCTGATTTTTCACGAAAATCAGAGCCAAATTAACCTGCAAGAAATGTTTTAGTGGGCTGGAAAAACTCTGGAGAATTCATTAACTTGGACCCTTAAATCCATTACTAAACCAAGAATAAATCGTCAATATAATTGGGTTAAAAACAACTAAAAGAGCCCAAACAATAAAATGAAATGTATTTTAATGTAAAAAAACCTTATTATATATTTTATCCTAAGATTAAATCATCTCATTAATCCTAAGGTTCAAATGCATAACGGTTTAAATTATCAAAATACATTAATTCTGCTAAGTTAAATTCTCATCATGCCTTAACTCAAAATCAAATCATCTCATTAACCCTAAGCTTAAGCATGTTTGGAATCTAATTTTAATAAAATATTCATGGGTAAAATTTGGATGTTCACAGTTGTACAAACACATCCCAAGGTAAAGGCTTAAACAGTACATCTGATCACTTGTCTCTTATAGACAGATACTTCACATTCACAACCTTGCATACAACAACGCCATCTGCATAGTTGTATCGAATGTCTACTTATTTGGTGTAACTAACTATTCTTGGCAATGGAAATTGCAGCCTCATTGTCATAGTTGACAAACACTAGATCACTGTTCTACGCATTATCTATCATATAATCCAAGAATTCATTCAACCAAATGACTTTTACACTGCTGAAGCGAGAGCCACACATTTAGCCTCAATCGCTGACAAGAAAACACAAGATCATTTCTTACTACTTTATGATATGGCGCCATCATTTAGTAAGAGCATATATCCCGATGTAAATTTTTCTATCTTCTAGATCTTTTTCATGATCAAGACTTGTGTATTCAACCAAAGGACCTTTCTTTACTTGATGACAAAGATGTAATCAACAGACTTCTTTAGACATCCCATGATCCTTTTAAACTGCTTGTAATGTGCTAGGCCTAGGTCAGATAGACATATATCTGTTAAGCCATTTGCTTAACCATTATCTAGTCTATCATACACCATGGTGTACAACAAACTTCTGACTCCGTTATGGAACTTAGCTTTTTCGTCACACTCATCAGGAGCCTTAGGGCACACGTTTTCTCAAAGTACGATATTTATTGGTAGGAGTTTAGATACGATTAATTTGATGCATATTGTATTATTCTAAACCTTTATTAGTGTAATTTTCTTACTAGAAATACAATAATTTCTTGAAATAATATCTTGAAATTTTAATTTCAATATTATATTCAATTTTTATCCATATCATCTATCTCGATTGAGATGACAACTAGGTCCTTTACCTTGTTGATTAAACTCCATATCATTTTTAGCTATAAGTATGTCATATACATACTATATGTAAATTACAAACTTACTTGGTACATGCCTTGAGGATTAGAAGACCAACCATCCTCTGTAATGAAACACAATTTATTTCATTCAATCTCTATTGGGAAAGGCATTATTACATCTGTTTGATGTAATCCAAGGTTTAAGTTTGAAATAATAGCTGAAAACATCCATACATAGGTAAAACTCATAGAAACTGAGATTGGCTCTTGTAATTTATCTCTTTCTGTAGTGAACCATTTACCTATTAGTGGAGTCTTAAATTTATCAACTATGCCACCAGCCTTAAGCTTGCTTTTGAGAATCCATTTGTTCCCAATGGCATTATGTCCTTCAATGAGATCAAATAGTTCTCAAACTTTTTTTATTCTCATTGACTCCATCTTTTCTTCAACTGCGTTTGTCCATTCCTTAAAAGAATTTTGAGGGAGCCTCTTCTAGACTCACCTTGTAGGAATATCATAAAAGACCCAACATCTTTGATGACAAATCATCAATGACAGTCTTTTATGAGAATCTCACTTAATTATGATTTAGGTATGTCGTTCTCATTTGGATCGACATGGCTCCCACTCGTATTAAAACGTTAATCTCGCTCCCACTTAGAACAAGATCTATCTTTGTCGCTCCCACTTGAAACAACAAGATTACTTTTATTCGGACATGATGATGAGGAAGTTTATTGATGAGAAACTACTTCATCTTCTATAAAAATCCTCCCACTCGAATGAAGTAATCCTTGCACGTCATAATCCTCTTCCTCAAATAAAGATAGGCCTTAACCTACCTCACCCTTCTTAGGAAATTGATTCACTAAGAATGCGACATCTGTTGGTTTATACTCAGTTACGCTCCCACTCGTTTGCTGGCTTATAAACATACAACCCTCGAGGTAGTAAGTATCTCATAAGACACTTGTCTTCCTCTAAAGGGACATCTTGCCAGATAGAGAGAAATAATATATATAAGCAGCACAACTTCCAAGGTTACTAAAATACTTGGAAGGTAGCATTCTAGTCTACAACACATGTAAAGTAGTTGTAACTGAGAATGTAGGCACACTGTTAAATATATAGGCAGTAACTAATTAAATATTACCCATGTGGCAATAATATTTGTGCCCTCATTTATTTAACCATTGCAAAAGTATTCCACCACGTCATTCTATAACACATTTTATTATAGAATATCAGGGATAGTCAACTAATGCACTATTCTCTTTCATCATATACCCACTGATTGGATCGACAAAACGATCACAATTAGTGTGAAATCTTATATCTTCATATCTGATTAATTTTCTATGAAGCTCATATAGCTTTAGAAACAACTTAATGCCTCTATAAATTAGAAAATTAAATAGATGTAATTGGGTATAGTGAAGAAAAAAATGATGAATAACATGCTTGTGCCGAGTCCAAACATGAATGGACCAATAGATGTCCAGGCGGAAAAATAGCAATGAAAAGCTGGCTTCAATCACTTTACCGAATAGTTAGTAATCGGCTAGATAACACTTACAAGCAGACAGTTCTACTTGTGCAGTGCCAAGAAGCAAATATTATTTGCTAACCTTGGTCCGTATGACCAAACCTAGCATTATTCGGTAATAATATTGAAACCACATAAAATTGAACCAAAATTAATTTTATAATTTTTCATGAAAGCATGTATGGTTACTGAAACCAAGATATGTCAAAAAAGACATCTATCATGTAAGATGAGATCTCATATGTTATACAAGACTAACTTGTATGATATGAGTATTTAAGCAACAACCTTATTGTCGCCACTTACATTTCAAAACGTTTAATCTCCATGTGAGACTTGACGTTGATCAGGTATCACATCTCCATACTATATAATTTGTGGCTACTGAGTCTGCAATTCACTAAGAATTATATTCAGTTACACACAAAATAAAACTGCCGCAAACACAAAGTTTGCTCGCTCATGCAAAGTAAAGTACCACATCGTACTATCCAATTTCTTCATTGGGAAAATAACACTTTTGGTCATCATTGTAACACTTGTGTTACAACAGTACTTTGCATTGTATGGTTTTTCGTACTGATCTGTCTCCAACTTTCATGACTACATTGGTGATCACAAGAGCGCTTTTGCTCTACTAGCACATCTTGGAATACTAAATTCCAAGTTTTATGATTATAGCCATTAAGTATCAGCCTTTTGTTGAGCTATGCGACAATAATATATGAAGCAATAATAATATTTAACTAATAAAATACACAAAAGGATCACATATAAAGTATAATATTCAACATACACACATATACAATGCTAAGCTTCGATTGGCTAAGTTAACAATCACATGCATCACCCGGAGTCGAAAGTTCACTATGTTCCCAGTCATCGTCCTAAAGTTGAATGCATAATGAAAATTAATTTAACCAATAACACAGCTAAGCATTAATCATGCTCCAGACAATATATTTGTTAAGTACAATTTTATAATCCCATGTGGATTATAAGTTGAACAACCCAACAAAGTTAAACTAATTAACATGAGATACTAAACTAATTAGCAACTAATTCATAATGTTAAACCAATTAACATTAAAGCAGGTAGTCGTGTATTACTCATGCTCGAACAGTTGGGTAAATATTTCTCATGCCAAATGCACAAAGAAAATGGTCTAGAAATATTTAGATTGTATTTTATTGGTGATAAAACAAAAATACAAAATTTATGTCAGAAGAATTAGTCCATGTGACTAATTTTTTTATCTGGATCTTTTATGAAAAATATTGGAACCCTTCATAATTTTATTCTAAGCCATATGCCATAAAATAAAATTTAATTAGACGGTATGTCTAATATGGACAAATTTAACTAAGTTCAAGAGATATAAAAATAAAATTTATATCTAATATGGGCTGAACGGATCGAGGACGAAGAACGCCGCCTGCGCTCTCTCCGACCGCGTTGCTCGCCAATCGCCAACCAGTCTCGTTCGGTGTTGTGCCATGGCTGCCATTTTTGGCACAGAGAACTGCGCCGCAGCATGCATCCACCGTATGTGGCGCTGCGATGCGAATCTCCTCTTAGTTCGGTTGCCGCCGTGTGCAGCGAGTCTATGCCTTGTCGCCGTCTACAGCAATGCATTCGCTGCTCGGCCACCATGTGCAGCGAGCCATGGATGGGTATCGGGTTTCAGTTCCATCGTTTTCCAACACATATCTTGTGTTGTGACTATGGTGACGAAGGCTTGACGTTGTGGTTCCTTTGGCCACAATATACTCAAGTTCTATAATTGATTTTCCTGGCCATTTTTTTTTTTTGATACTAGAAAGTATCCCGTCAACACGAGACTAATCTCTCCCGAGCTTCGATCGGAACCTGTTAAGGTGGACACCCTACCAACTGTGCATGCTCCATTCACATTACCAGCACTTGAACCCTGGTTGATGCTTAAGGGATTCCAGCCTTTCTCCACTGGAACCAACACAAGTTGGTTTTCCAGGCCGTTTCTAATCCGAGGCTTGTTATTGTGAAACGGTTTTTCTAATCCTAGGCTCGTCATGAGTACTTGTTCTTAGATATTTATTTAGGGTTAATTTATTTGATCCTTGTCCTCGGATATTTTTATTTTGGAGAAAAGCATTGATACCTCTGTAGTTTTCAACAATTATATCTTGGGTAGTTATTAGTAGATTTGGGTCTCAATTCAGGGAATCCATTCCAATTATGGCCAAAAATAATTCCAGTATTAGTTACTTAAGCATATATTGTAAACATTCTCATTGACATGGAATAGTCAACCCCTTACAAATTCAAGTTAACATTATTAGTTTGCTTAGGCATATACTGTAAACAATCTCATTGACATGGAATAGTTAACCACCTACAAAGTCAAGTTAACATTATTAGTTTCTTAAGCATATATTTTGTAAACATTCTTATTCGCATGGAATAGTTAACCAGTTACAAAGTCAAGTTAAAATAGTAGTATGATTTAAATGAGGATGCTGGATTTCGGGATTTGAACATCAAGAAAGAATGTTATCGATTCCAAGTAGGGGAACAATCATGTATATAAAAAAAATTGTCACATTGTTAGTAGTTGTTTTAGGCGTATATTGTAAACATTCTCATCGACATGAATTGGTTCACCACTTACAAAGTCAAGTTAAAATGATATGTTTTTACAGCCGACGTCAGGATGTTGGTATTTGCTGATGCACATACAAGTTTTAAATCATAATGATCAAAGACTACATGTTTCAGATTCTAAATATAAGCAATTTGAAATTGATTTCGAGATTTGAATTAGTCTACGTTTTACCAAAAAAAAAAAAACTAAGAGGTGACAAATCTATTATAACCATACTCCTAAAAGAGAACAACTAATTAAGAAATGGCAAAAACATATAATGATGTGTATGGTATCGATTGCCCAACGTCTTTGATATCTTCTAATATTTCTTGCTGATGACATTGGATGTTGAAGTTCACCAAATGCAAAGTCTTGATATAAAAATATGTATTTAATAAAAAGAGTAATTCTATTAATTTGTTAAGAATTTATATTAATCATTATCATATAACTATATTTTTTAATGCTCATGATATTCTAAATTATATATTTATAATATTAACTTTATTTATTTAATAAAGAGTATAATGCTATTAATTTGCTGATTATAAGAGAGTTGTCATAGCAGACCTATGATTTTAGCTAAGTATTCAAGTTTTTTTTTGTTGTCAGTAATTATTTTTTTATTTTTGTTATTCGCTTATTATTCTTCATATAAATTAATGGGATATGAATTGTTTGGAATAACTTTTTGTATGGCAATACTTAGATTAAATTTTCTGTTAACGATATTTGTTGATGTTCATAAAATTTTAAATCATATAATTTACAATATTAAATTATATGTTTATTGAAGAGGGTAATTAAATTAAATTTTAAGGATTTATATTATACTTGTTGATATTCTTGATATTCTAAATTATATAATTATATATTCAATAAAAAAGATAATTATATTAATTTGTTGAATTTTATATTATAAAAAATTTATTATAATAAACTATATGGTATGACATATCACTCATTATTTTTTTTTTTATAATGATACGAACTTTCATTACTCAGCAAACGAAGTTACAGCATCAGCACTTGCTAACTCGAGAATATGCCTGGGTACATTCTCGATATAAACCTGAAAGTCTGTAGTAGGTCGTGCCATTTGTGCAAGGCCATGAGCTACACGATTACCCTCCCTCTTAACAAAAGGAAAGGAAAAAGTTCTAAAATACAAAACTAATAAGGAAACATCATTAACCAACATGTTAGAATAAACTAAAGGTCTTGCGTCATCTACAACTGGTGGATCAGCCAAAGACAGTCGGATTTGATAACTGCGTCCAAGAACCCCATCTCTAGAGCCTTTTCCACTGCGAACCTCGCTGGGTGGAGTTCTGCCACGGCTGGATCAGTGACCAAATAAAGGGGCGAATGACTGACCTCCAGGATATCACCCGCATGGTCTCGCACTACAAATTCCATTCCTCTAGGTTAACTTTCAACCCCGCATCAGTGTTAACTTTCACTATGCCTCTAGGTGGAGGTTTCCACTTTGATACATGACTAGTGTGCACACCTGACTCCGATCTGCATTGAGTGGCCTGAAAAGAAGTTCTCAGCGAAAGTCCAATCTCCAGAATCTGTTGGGACAAAATCTCCTATGACTGGAAGTGTAGCTGGTTATGAGAGTACCATATCGCCCATGCTAGAATTATGACTTGTTCTCGCAGTCTCCTCTACTTGCATGAAGAGATGTTCAGCAAAAGCAATAAAATCACCGTGAACAAAAGGCAATACCTCATTTGCAACAGGTGATTGTCCCCAAACCGCAACCGATTTATCACAGCCAAGCAACATATAGTTCAAATCCTCATTTGCTTAGCTACATCTCCCACACAATAGAGGACATTTCACTCCCCTGCGAACCAGTTTATCTCTAGTAGGCAAAATATTTCGGCAAGCTCTCCACCAGAAGTGTTTCACTTTCGGGGGAAGATTGAGTGACCAAAGATGTGTCCAGTTAAGGTGTTGGCTGAAAAAAGCAGGACCCATATTAGAGGTCAAAGTCTGCTTCTCCTCCACTGCCACCCAATAGGCACTCC
The DNA here is from genome assembly GCA_028386065.3 of Turnera subulata. Lineage (NCBI taxonomy): Eukaryota > Viridiplantae > Streptophyta > Magnoliopsida > Malpighiales > Passifloraceae > Turnera > Turnera subulata. Next base: position 58,948 of record JAKUCV010005545.1, on the reverse strand, counting down.
TAACCGTGAATGCTCCATGTCTTGTGAACTGCCAACTATATTTGTCCGGGAAATTGAACTTGCTTAGAGAAATTGACTTAATGAGTTCAGCTTCTTGGGAATTGAAAATTGTATCCACCATATCTACTTTCCAACACATGATATCTCGATCGATGAGGTCACTGACTCTGTCCACATCATACAAACTACTCGGGCGAGAAGTAATCTTTCCATCACCACTACCAAGCAGCCAGCTATCAGCCCAAATATTACCTACTCTCCACCGAAGCCCCTTGAGAAGGAGCTCTCGCCCGGCCAAAATACTTTGAAAAGTAAAACTCTGTGTGTTATGAGGCTGCGCATGTAATATGGAGCCAGTGTGGAAATATTTAGCCTTCAGAACCCGACCAAGTAGGGAGCTCTCATCTTGGATAATTCTCCAGCACTGCTTTACCAGAAGTGCTCGATTGAAACATTGGAAATCACGGAAACCCATCCCTCCTGATTTCTTCTGCATGCACAAACCTCCCCAGCTTAGCCAATGGATCCTTCGTTCCCCCTTCTTCTGCCCCCACGAAAACCTAGACATAAATGCCTCAATTTCCTGGCATAGGGTCACTGGAAATAAAAAACACTACATTATGTAGGTGGGAATATCCTATGCCTCGGCTAACTTCCTTGCCCGCCACAAAGAGAGATTTCTCCTTCCAGTTCTTTAATTTCTTCCAAATACGATCCTTCACTATAGCAAAAAATATGCTTCTTTGATCTACCAAGCACCGTGGACAGGCCTAAGTATTTGGCATGAGATCCAAAGCCTTTACTCCGAGCCTCTGCTCCAGCAAAATTTGGGTCTCTTGTGGTACATTTCGGCTAAAAGAAATCTCAGACTTATCAAAGTTAATTTTTTACCTTGATGCAAGCTCATACTTGTGCAAAATATTCTTAATAACATCCACCTCTCTGGCATTTGATCTGGCGAAAAGAATGCTATCATTTGCAAAAAATAAATGAGAGATGGCTGGGGCCCGTCTGCAGATAGATATGCCATGGAGTCCACCATTCCTTCCTGGAATTGATAAGAGATTGGATAGACTCTCTGCACAGATCAAGAACAGGTAAGGAGATAGAGGGTCGGAGTCCTATAGTGGGAGAGAAAATATCAGTGGGAACACCATTAACACGCACAACAAAAGATGTAGTTGTGACACACCTCATTACTAAATCAACCCACTTTTGTACAAAACCCAATCTAAGCATTGATTTCTCTAAGAGCTCCCATTCAACCCGGTCATAAGCCTTACTCATATCTAACTTTAAAGCACAATACCCTCTCCTGCCTAAACGTTTCTTTTTCATATAATGGAAGGTCTGAAAAGCAACCAAAGTATTGTCAGTAATAAGTCTACCTGGCACAAAAGCACTCTGATTACTACTGATAATATTGGGCAGGATGGTTTTAAGGCGGTTAGTAATCGTCTTTGTGACTAGTTTTAAGACTACATTACACAAGCTAATAGGTCTACAGTGTTCATGAAGAGTAGGCTTTGCTATTTTTGGAATCGTCACAATATGAGCAGTGTTAATAGCCCTAGGTGACATCTTATGGTTTAGGATGTTAAGGACAAGGGAAAGAACATCATTTCCAATAATATGCCAAAAATTTTGGTAGAAAAGAGCAGGCATACCGTACGGACCTGGAGCTTTGGATGGGTGCATTTGACCTAAGGCTTCTCGCACCTCGCCTTGAGTGAATGGTCTCATCAGCTTGCTGTTCATCTCCTCTGTTACTCGAGGTTCCAGTAGTTCCGTGACATAAGGAATTTCATTGGGGTTGGAGGACCGAAACAGTTCCTGATAGTATTGTAGGACTACTTTACACATACCCTCATGACTTGTCCAAACATGACCATTCACTTCTTTCAAGCCCCTAATTGTGTTCATTTTCTTTCTCTGTGAGGCCTTTTTATGAAAGAAACCCGTATTCCTATCTCCATTTCTAAGCCAATTCACCCGTGACCGTTGTAACCACATTTTTTCTTCAGCAGCCAAGAGATTTTCTAACTCCACAACAATAACACCACTCTCTCTCACATGACCAGAATAGCAATTAGTAAGTAGGGCTTGTGATAACTTGCGCGACAGCCTTTTAATCTTAGTGGAAATATTACCTACAGATTGTCTATTCCACGAAGTCAGGGCAGTGCCACAGTTTCTGACACATTTCAAAAACGTTGACGCTGAATTCTGATTGTACTGCCAGGCTCGCTCGATTACATTGCTACACTCTGGATTGTCCGTCCACATTGCCTCGAATCGAAAAATATTGGATTTCGGGTCTAGTCGTTGCTCTTCTCGCCACATATTGAGCATTATGGGGTGGTGGTCAGAACGCAGCCGTACCAAATGTGTTTCCTGGATGAGAGGAAACAAACCCTTCCAACACGGATTGGCTATAAAACGATCAAGTCTTTATTGTATCCAGACTTGCCCATCCCGCATCCTGATGCAAGTAAAAGAGTACCCCTCACAACCCAAGTTCTCTAAATCCGAATTCTGCAGAGCTTCATGAAAAGCTTCCATCTGATTAAAGTCTCGTGCAGCCCCTCCCTCCTTCTCAGCATGGAAAATAATCTCATTAAAGTCCCCACAAAGTAACCATGGCCCCGAATCCTGCGAACCTAACTGACCCATTAGCTCCTAAGTAAGATACTTATTCTCCATCTCAGGCCACCCGTAAACTCCAGTACATCGCCAATCAACAGCAAACTCAACCACCGACACAGTCATATCAATATGATGAAGTGAGTAAGAGCGTAGCGAGAGGTTCAAGTGATCACGCCACCAAAAGGAAAGTCCACCACTCCGCTGCCTCCCTACACCATCACAATCAATACTAAAACCAAAATTACAACCTAAACTATCTCTAATCCTATCTACTTCAAAAGCTTTTAAACGAGTTTCCACAAGAAACACCATACCCGGATCGTAAGCGCGAATTAAACGCAGAAGAGCACGAACTGTTGCCTGGTTCCCAAGCGCGCAACAGTTCCATGATAGGAGATTCATAATGCTAGATAGGACTGCTCTGCAGTCGTCGCTGCTGATTCAATAAGCTCGCTCCTCCTCTTCTTGACCTCTCCACAGAACTCAAGCTCTATATCCACCACGTCTGTCTCATTCTCTCGCTTTCTACCCAACATAACTGGCTGACCATGGCTTGTTCCTTCCAATTTGAGGGCAAGACGCTTCCATTTAGTATGACCAAGGCCAATAGTTGGAATTTTGGCAAAGGAATCGCCACCTTCCTCATCTGGTAAGGTTGAAAGGGTAGTTGGTAGAGTGAAGGAATGATCATCTCCAGCAGGCAAAAGGTTCTTTGAGCTTGTGAGGGTACTAGTAGGTGATTTAGTTGAAGATGCTGTGTTTGTGGCAGAGCTGGTGTATGTGGTCTAGGTGAAAGAGGTGGGGGATGGTGGGTGTATGGATAAGGGGTTCGCTGCCACAGCTTCATTATTTGTAGTATTAAAAGAAGCTTTGTGGACAAGGGTTGGGCTGACTCGAGTGGAAGTTGGGTTGTGCTTGGCACTTTGGGTGTGGGTTTCAGGGTTTGGGCTAATGGGGTAATGAGTGGGTCAGCAGGTTCTAGGAGTGTGGAATGAGAACTGGTATGTGTACATAAGGCCCAGAAGAGAAAGTGGTCTGGTCAGCGCCCGTACGAGAAGCATCCAATTCCGCATGAACAAAAACATTAGAATCAACCCCACGTGACAAAGGCTTCTCAGCTGCTGGTACTGCTGTAGTTCCACCCAAGCCTGCGGTAGATGTAGTCTCCCCAACTGTCATTTTCCCTAAAACCACCAAAACAGACAATAAGTTCCCCCCATGACCACCTAAGACCTGTGATGATATTCCATGTTGTGAAGTGCCCTGGTCTGATAGTCTCTGAACATCCTCTGTCTGTTATAGTAAGGTCCTCGGTACATTTAAAGGATCACTTGCTTTTGTGGATTGTTCACGCCATCTGGATATAGGGATTGCCGAGCATGATGTGTGGGTATTGAGAGAATATGGTGTTGAAAGCTCTTGGATAAAACTGTTCAGCTTAGAGCAGACTTTGGCAGGTGCTGGAAGTTTTGGAATCAGTGGAGAACTTTTCCTCCTCCCCGACGGTGATGAGAAAAACAAGCTTATTGAGGTGAGTGACAAAGGGAACATAAATAGAATGTTGCAGCTAAAAGATACGATAGATACCCCATTGCTTCCTTATACAGAGAGTTTAATGATAAGAAACCCAAATTTTGTTGTTTCATGGACTGAACATCCTAGAAAATTATCTGTAAATTCTTTTCCCCAAAGCAACTAACAAAGACTACCAACTACAGGTACATGCATGCACCAGCTGCAGCCTGCTCTTAAAATAAAAAACAATTCTGATTTTTGTCTTGTTAGTTCCACGGAAGTAAGGGAAAAGATATTAATCAGCGTCCATAGCTGATAAACATAACACTGGTTGTCTAGTAACTTGCATAGAAATAAGTTGCATATAGCGGTTTGTTTTCTTCTTCCTTGAGGCTTAGGTTGGCTAAAGACAGAAGAAAAAGACTAAAGTAAAGCTCTTGTAAACTAAACAACTGAGCCTCAGTCCACCAACTAACGGGCAGTAGGAAGATACTATATGAAAGAGATATTTCTCTATTTCATCATGGCTTATTATTATATTTGACCGCAAAAAGTAGGCTATCATGGGTGGAGAATCAGACCTTTCATTTGTTTACTCTGCTTCTGTTTCACCAACCTGAGGAGATGTTGACAAAATTTTATATACATCCTAGTTAATTTTAAAGGTTTAAGAGAAAGTTTAAGGACACCCGGGAGCAAGGTGTCACAAAAATCACGAAATTTGGCAGGGAAGAAAGCGGTTCTTGAGTGTTCTTTTTATTTTTATTTAACAGCATGTCGACATCCATCAATACTGTTGTTTTTGGTTTTTTTTTTTTATGCTAATCGAGAGTTTTTATTAAGTATGGAAAATATATACAAAGAATGGGAAAATATGGGCATTAAAGCCAATACAGAAAGGGTCTACACCCTCTTCAAGCTGAAAAATCTATTGTTACGGGTTTGCCTGAACTCCAACACCTAAAGAGCTCAGGTGACACTAGGATTGCACCCGCCCCATACGGAAATGACGGATGAAGAACCTTAAACCATGCTAATGCCCGTAAACGCACCAAATCAAACAGCTGATCAGCTTGTAATGGCACTTGGGAAAAGATAAGTGCATTACGAGCAAGCCATATAGACCACAGCAAGGCCAAGCCTAAAATCATCCACGCCTGCTCAGCACCACGTGCCCCAGCCAACCCCGGCCATTGCACAATCCAAGCTTCAATGCCCCTCGGGGGGCACCCAGCACACACCCCACCAGCGACATAGGCATTGCCAAAGGCGTATAGTCATCAGACAATGGAGGAACAAGTGAGAAACGTCCTCCAATGCCTCTGTACAAAAGGGACTCAGCGAATCCACATCCTGGATAATGCCTCGGCGACAAAGAAATTCCCTGGTAATCACCCCCCCTTTAAAGCTAACCACAGGAAAAACTCAATCTTCGGAGGTGCTAGTCCCAACCAGGCTAATGGTTGAGGACGAAGAGGAACCTCAGTCCTAACAAATATATAAGCCGAATGGACAGTATACAATTGGCGCTTATCCTGCCGCCACACCCATGCATCACGCTGGTCGTCAATGAAAAGTAACCCTTCCAACGCCGATCTCATCTGACCACATATCTCACTCTCCCATGCATATAGACGACGAGTCCATCCCGGAAGAAAATCAGAGTGCAAGAGTTGTTGCCGACAAACCTCCCGAACTGAAGCAGATTGAAAAGATGAAAGCCGAAAGAGGCGTGGGAACCGCAGCTTCAGGCATCCAAGAGGCGACCAAGAATCACTCCAAAAACTCAAACTCTCACCATTACCAAGTTTCAGCGACATACCAGAGCTTAAGGGCATGAACCCTGAACCAGTGGCCTCACCACTTCTCCAAATATTACGCCATATCGGCGATGCCTTGGCTTCAACAAAAGAAGGAGTCAAGGAATCAGATGACACCCCACACTTTGCAAAAATCAACCGCTGCCAAAGATGCCCCTCCTGTGTACTATACCTCCACATCAATTTATAGAGAAGGCAGTTATTTTTGACAACCAAGTCATCGATTCCTAAACCCCCCTGACTCTTAGGAGTAGTTACCCTGCTCCAAACAACATTCGCAAATCTCTTTTGCCTTACACCACCACCCCACAAAAATTCTCTTTGAATACGAACAAGGCGCTTCGCGACGGCCCTTGGCAACTTAAACATGGAGAGATAGTACAATGGCAAAGATGATAGAACAGCTTTAATGAGCACAAGATGCCCCGCGTAGGATAAGAACCTACCCTTCCAAGAATGTAGCCTAGTTGTAAACTTCTGTATCACAGGGTCCCAATATCGGGCCAAACGCATGTTGGCTCCCAAGGGCAATCCAAGATAGGTGAAAGGGAGTTTGTCACTCTTATAAAACAGCCTGTCCGTGAAAGAATTAACCTCCTCCATTCCCACTGATAATCCCACAAGCCCGCTTTTATGGAAATTAATACTCAGGCTAGAGAGCATCTCAAAACATCTCAACACACGCTTGAGAGCTAACAGAGAGTCAACATCTGCTTTGGAGAACAATAGAGTGTCATTCGGCAAATTGCAAAAGAGAAATGGGAATATTATGTACCATTACCGGTGAAAACGGGTCTCTCTCACAAGCCCTATTAATGAGGGAAGGAAGTCCTTCTGCAGCCAACAGAAATAAGAACGGTGATAGAGGATGCCCTTGTCTTAAACCCTTCTGCATACTAAACTTTGGGGAAGGAAACCCATTAATGAGCACAGATAATGATGCCGACTGAAGACATGCCTTTATCCATAATAACCATCTCTCCCCAAAACCCATCCTTTCCATCACTTGCAGTAAGTATGACTGTGAAATAGAATCATAAGCTTTTCTGAAGTCCAATTTCCACACCACCGCTCTCGTCTTAGCTTGCTTGAGCTAATGTATCACCTCAGATGCAACCAAGTGACAATCCAAAATGTATCGTCCTGCAATAAACGCAGACTGTGTTCTACTGACCAATCTATCCATTACCAGCTTAATTCTTTCCGCCAATATTTTTGACACAATTTTATACAAACCATGTATCAATGTAATTGGTCGATAATCATCAAATCCCACAGCCAACGACTTCTTGGGAAGCAAGGTGATGTAAGCACAATTTGAACCTTTCGGCAACTTCCCTGTTGCAAAAAATTGTTGGACAAGATCAAACAAGTCAGCTTTGAGAAAATCCCATCCCTTTTTATAGAAGGAGAAATTAAACCCATCGGGGCCTGGCGCCTTCATGCTATCACAAGACCAAACTGCATCCTTCACTTCCTCCATTGTTACTAGCCTCTCCAAGGATGCCGCCGTATTTGAATCCAAAGTTGGAAATTGTAAACTGCCTATTTTAGGCCTGTAGTGAACCACATCCCCATATAACTGGGAAAAATACTCCGTTGCAACCGACTTCACCCCAACCGAATTAGTGAAGTGGCCACCAATAAGAGAGAAAATGGAAAGGTTTGAAACACCAATCTTGTTGCTCTTGAGCTAATATAAGTGGCCAATGATCCGAAGAACCTCTACTGGCACACTGCAATACTGGAGAAGGAAAAGTGATACTCCAATCCGGCTCCGCCATAGCACGATCAATTCTACTAGCTGCATTAGCTCTCGCCCATGTATAAAGCCTCCCATGAAGAGGGAATTCCAGTAAATTTAAGTTATCCATAAAGCGGCGAAGAGCACCTGCACCCTGAACATGCATCCACCCACTCTTCCTATCATGTGCCTGCAAAGTTTCGTTGAAATCCCCCACCACCAACCAAGGCGACGGGTGAGCTTGTTTTTTGTTCGCCAAGACAGACCACATGTGTATTCTGTCAACATGGATCACCGGACCATACACGCAACAAATAACAATATTAATACCAGGTTGCACCAAATTTCCATCCACCAATATCCAATTCTCTGACTTGTCCACCCTATTACAGCAAAAATCATCACCATCCCAAAGTAGCAACAAACCTCCAGATAAACCCACGGAATCTACTGCCGAAAACTGTAAATTGGGGAGAGACCAAATCTTCCTACACCACTGCTCTGTTACCGCCTGTATTCTTGTCTCACATAAAAAAGCGAAATAAGCTCTATGTTGAAAAATTAATGAGCGTAGGTGTCTATGTTTAGCAGACCCCAAAGCTCCTCTCATATTCCACGAGATAAGACTAAACATCCCTCTTCGCATTACTCCATTCAGCATGTTCCTTCACAATTAGAGATTCGTCCATGGCAACTGACTGCTCAACATTATCTGTCTTGTCCCACCCGAGTGCGTTCCCCATAGCAACTGTGCGTCTTGCTTCTTGGCTTGCAGATAGAGCTTCTGTCGCATTGTGAACGGCGGCAAGACTATCAGGAAGTATCACTCGATCCTGAGTTGGAGATATCCGTCTATTGTCATTGCGAGTGGAAGAGCTCGAAGGAGTAACAATATCCATGGTATCGAGTCTTCTCCCTTTCTTGCGTGTAGTAACCCTTGCCCTACTAAGTGCCCTAGCTAGTCTGTCTTCAAGGAATTTAATATAGTCGGGGTTCGTAGAACGACATGAAGTAGAGTGCACTGGCGTAGACTGGTAGGAAGGGGATTTTGCTGCATGTGTAAATTGACAATCATTGTGGGCTATTGTAATAGGCACAATGAAACCGGGTGGGCCTTGCAAATCTTCCTCTTGGTCCTGGCACGCTAAGGAAGCAAAGGAGTTGGACATAGTAATTGGGCTGGCCTTTGAATTGGAACCCATTACACTCCGATTATAATTTCCTTTCTTCAAATGGTAAGTGCCCTGTTTCACGCAATCATGTGCAGGAATTAGGGATTCGTCATCTACCATATCCTCCTCTGAAATCTGCTTCTGGGCGCAAATCTTGCCCCTTAATGCGTGCTCCGAAATCGTGGGAATTAAATTGAGTATATCCCCCTCAATCTCCGTGGTTTCCTTTTGAGTACCAGCCCTGCCCGGAATCCTCCCATCGTCGGCCGGTGGTGTCTCGCCATTTTCCTCCTCTTCAAACTGGTTCCAGTCGGATGCCTTAGAAGACATACTGGAGTCTTCATTATCTCCCCTCCTACAACCTTCAACAATATCGAGTTGATAAGACTACTCTAACACATTCATCACCAGTGTTCTCATGATGACGCTGCCTGCAGAGGTTAGAATCTCTAGCCTTGTTGTGCCCAAATTCTTCCTCTGAATCGTCTCCGGGTGTACTCGGATAAGCTTCCCAAACACAACCCCAAAGATCTCAAATGATTTCTGGCACCAAGTGTTCAAAGGAAGACCTCGTACCTCTATCCAGCAGCGCCGGTTAACTGCCTTGTCTCCATTCTTCCAGGGTTCGAAAGACTCAAACCAAAGAGGGTTCCAATCGTGTTTTTGTTGAAAAAACAGGGACATATACTCCGTTGATGGGAAGCTAACAAGGACCCGATCACCACCCAAAGTAGTCACCTCCACCTCCCTCATCTCGTGTAGAATCAAGAGAACATGAACCGATTCCATTCTTGCCGGATTCTGCAGCACCCCCACTACACTTCTGGATAACCAGCCTGTTGTTTCATTCTTTGGGATAAATGAAGCCTCTAATTCTTTTGCTCTCGCCATCACTGTCCCCTCTTGCCTTACCATGTCCGTGTAACTCCTCTTCGAAGGTAGCCTATCGCCCCTGCCACCCCACTTTGGCAGTGGTGGGTGACGTATTGCCCTTGTCTCTACCCTCCCCTTCGCCACATTCGCTGACAGCACACCCCCTTCAACCTGCACTCTGTTGACAGATACCAAAAGCCGGTAAACATCCACTACTCCACGATACCTAACAAACCCAAACCTCTTCCTCTCCTTATTCCTCTTCCGCGGCACATACACGTCTACCACCTCCCATACTTGGATAAAATCCTGTGGATTTCTAGAGGATTCCAAGTGTCTGGGAGATTTTCCACATACAAAGTGACGACTTGGCCATTGTTAATGGCTTGTTGAACCCGTTCCCTAGACCATTTGGAGAAGTACGGTGGTGGTCAGCGCTCCATGGTGGTCGGTTAATTTGGAGAATTTTCTTTGTAGTTCCTTTACTGCTTTTCCACTAGCTTTTTTTTTGTTTTTTGGTTCCTTCATGAACTAATCTTTTATATCTAAGTTTATGGGATGTAGCTGTAGTATTATGTTTGAGTAATAATTTATGTTTTTGTTTCTTTTATTCGTTACCACTTTGATTTGTATATGGAGAGCTTAACAGCGCACGCGGCCTGATCACCCTCTTGTGCACCCTAGACGACTTAGTGAAGCACCTAACAGAGAAGCAAGAAATCATAACACTCCATACTCAACCTCTACCCTACCAGTCAGAGGACTTTTACTTTTAGGTTAGTTGAGGATCAAACACCTAGCACAGCGCCCACTGCGCCCTAGATTTGGACTAAAGCGAGCGGATGCAAGGTAGTCTCGACTAGGGTAGATCTATAGAGTGAGTGTATGCAAGATATAGATTAACATAAGCTGGAAAGCCCTACAAGGTAGACGGATAAATTAGCCAAACCATAGTTTTATTGCTTAAACAGCACACGCTGTAATGAACCCTGGACAACCTAGGTTCCTTTATTACTACATCTTTTCTCCAATACATGCTGCTACTTTACTTTCTGTTTATTCACTTTATTATTTCAGTTTACAATCATCCTCAAATCGATACTTTATTTAATTTATTGTTTTATTGTCTAATCGAACGTAAACCCTAAGGACAGTGTTGTGTCGCAGTCCCAGTGATTCGACCTTGTTTACTACAACGTGTTGTACACTTGCAGCTCGTTTTGCAACGAACATTGATCTGGTGTTTCATTAAGTTCTCATCAGATTCATGCTAACTTAATTTTAATCTTATTATCTATTTGATGCAATCGGAGCTTAATTGTCATTTTTTTTTGCTAAGCTTAATTGTCATTGCAAGCGGTACTCAGAAGTGTATTTGCAGGAGGCAAGGATATTAATATGTAGCGAGGAGAAATTCTATGGTGCTCATTGAGCACCATGTCAAATCCTAGTTGTTACATTAATTTACCATTTTTACTAGCCATGTCATCCTAAATAAACCACATCATTATTCTCTTAATTAATATTTCTTTTTTAATTTTTAGAAATCTCAAAATATTATTGTCTTAATTAATATGTTTCTTTAAATCAGGAAACCCTTTTGTCTTCTTGGTCGGCCATCGTCAACGCCGAATCCTCATCCTCTCCCTTTCTATTCCATTAAATCTTCCATCAACCTCTGCATAAACAGAATACGAAAGAAAAAAAAAGTAAGGTTAGAATTTTGTATGGTGATATGGATGGAATTTGTCAACAATAACAATTGGGTTAATAATCCAATATTGAGGATATCCATGGATTGCACTCTTCCCTCTGCTGTAACCAACCACCAAGGTAGCGCTTCCCCAACAATCCCTGATAAGTTTAATCATTCAATTTAGTAGATCCCCATGATTAGGATTGGGGCTGGGGCGTAGAACACGAATTTGAATTTGTTTTCAACAGATTGTGGAAGGAATAATGAACTAGTAACAAGTTTTATAATTTAAACTAGTTTAAATTTCTTTTACAAGATAAATTTCTTCTTTTAATTTAGACTAATGCAATTCTCATCTCTGGGCGTCGGCTTGTGGACAAGAAGAGAGAGGGACGATGGTCGACGAAGAAGGCAAAAGGGTTTCCTGATATAAAGAAACATATTAATTAAGACAATAATGATTTGAGATTTCCAAAATTTAGAAAAGAAATATTAATTAAGACAATAATGATGTGATTTATTTAGGATGACATGGCTAGTAAAAATGGTAAGTTAATGTAACAACTAGGATTTGACATGGTACTAGAGCACCATAGAATTTCTATGTAGCGAGGGGCAGATTGGGGGGCCAGGCCCGCCCTATGCTCGATATATCTACAGGCTTTGTTGGAAAAAATCACAAAGTGGAACGTATTCTAGTGGTTTGGGCCCCCTAAAATACCTCAACAACTGCAGTTCGAGTCTCAAGGTTTGCATTTTGCCAATTTTTTTGCTTTGAATTCATTAAACAACTTAATTGATTTTCCTTAATGCAATAAATACAAAAAAATGGCCCTCCCTAACTTAATTTCCTAGATCCGCCCCTGTATGTAGCCATAGTTAAAACTTGGAAATATCTCAGGGAGCCACTCAATTGATAAAATCTCGTTCTGCATATTAATTTCCAGGAAAATTGGTCTAAACGATTGGGATTCTTGGACTTATATTGGACTTATGCCCATGCAGCAATTATTTTAGAATGAAAGTAAATTGTTTTGCCAACTTGGCTTACTGTGAAAAGGCAGGCTTTGGTTATTTGTGAGGTGCTACAAAGATTGCTTAAAAAGGCTTTAGCTATTATTTTCTTGGGAGGTTTTGCACTAATACTTTTTGAAATAATTGGTCAGATTTCAGAAATACTTGAATATTTAGTAGCATCATATTGTCTCGCAGTTTTCATCTTGCAATTACACATTAATTGCCGCGTTCTTCTTGCAATTATCTCTGGCATCACAATTTTAATGCAGTAGGCCTATCAAAAAATCCAGCAGAATCCATCATTATTGCAAGAACTCATCCTTCAACAAAGAATAGCAACATTGCCTAAAACAAGACTGATTACAATCCTACGAGAGAACACAGAAGAAAATAATTGAACAGATTAATAAGAGCAACTGCGTCAATAGCATTACGTCACTGAATGCTTCATGCAGTTTTCGTTGCGGAGCTGGTATTTCCCCTTATTTTTGTTGAGAACTTCTATTCGGAAAGCCTTTCGCAGTTAGTTTTCCCGTTTGCAGTTTCTGTCCAATAGCAATACAAACCATGTAAAAGTAACAATGAAACACAAATTATAAGAGATAAATAGTACACAAACTTAAAAATAAAAATAAATAAAATCAATATGTGTTGAGAAGAGGAGGAAAAGAGAATAAAGAAAAAATAATATTAATTTTTCAAATAGGATATGTCTCATAAAAATATTAATATCATTATTTTTGAAACTAATAAAATCATGACAATTTTTTTGTAAATTAAAAATATAATAATAAATAAGTTAAATATAATAATTAGTCATTCTCATTCTTATTCAATTTTTCATAATTTAATTTAAATATTTTTATCTACATAATTTGTTAGTTATTTTTAAAATATTAATTACTATTAGAGAAAATTATCGATAAACGTGCATCCCACGTGCTGAGAAACTATTTTGATAAAAAGTAATAGTTTCTCTATTAACTAGGGGTGGGAGCAATCACACACAACATAAGAATACAACAATATAGATTGGTTCTCCCTAAACTTAAGGGTATATCCCTTACTCAAGGCTCCCCCATGAGATTTTCCAAATCCACTAACAAATTTCTCCAAAGTGAAACTCAATCTTTACAAACCTAACTTTTCAAATCTCAAGCTACAACCTTTCACATATCCAAAACTTTCCAAGGTTTGATTACAAAAACCTGAAGTAAGATTAACCTCAATCCTACTGATTTTTTTTTCAGACAAGACAAAGAGTGACTCACTCATTGTTTATAATATCAAACTCAAAGATCTCTCAAGGTTAAAGTGCACTAACCAAGTCTTTATTCAACTTGTAAATAATTACCCTACATTTTAAAATGAGGTTAGGATGTTTATATATAAGCTCCAAATCCAAATTGGTACATAATAACAAAAGACCCTTAAGATAGACTTTGTGTAGAAGACTCCTATACGAATTTACCAGGAAGGTTTTTTGTCATTTTTCTCAACAAATAACCATTTGAATTTCAGTCCCCCTTCACTTCTTTACTTGTCTCCTTGTGATAATAGGCCAGAAAAATGTCCATAAATTCTACATTTCTAGGTTCTTGAAGCTTTTGTTTGGAACCTTCTTGAAGGACAACTCCTTTAGCTTTTCTTGATGGATGAATGTAGCTACAAATCCATCCATGTTGTGCTACATCATACAAATAGTTGAAAGCTGTATAGAAACTCATTCTTTGTCCTGATTTCTAATTTAGATTTTGAGCAAAAAAAAAAAAAACAATGAAGTTTTTGAAGGAGAAGATAAATAGTAACAAAAGTACATGTTGTTTCTTCAGCCCCCTTACGCCCTTGTTACTTCAACGGAAACATAAGTTGTACAACGGTCATAAAAACTCCATCTTAGCCAACAAATGATATTTTGGAAAGGATTCAATTTTAACAGGACGGTAAGTTTCAATGATGGGCTTGATATATAAGCTTGGTTCTATTTATAATTCCTTCAACCCTTCTGGATTTTTAGTGACTTAAACAAAAAAGACCAGTTCACTTAAACACATTATAACAAGGGCTTTAAATTTTGTTGTAAGACAATAAAGGAAGACAAGGTATATAAAGCATTAGTTAGAAAGAATGTTTAAATGAGGGTGCTGGGTTTTGGGATTTGAACGTCAAGAAAGAATGTCATCCATTCCAAGTGTGGGCACAATCATATGTATAAAAAAAAAAACTGTCACATTGTTGGTAGTTGTTTTAGGCGTATATTGTAAGCATTCGCATTGACATGAATTGGTTCACCACTTACAAAGTCAAGTTAAAATGATATGTTTTTGCAGCCGACGCCGGGATGCTGGTATTTGCTGATGTACATGTACAAGTTATAAATGTTAATGATCAATTAAAGACTATATGTTTCAGGTTCTAATTAAATATAGTCAATTTGAGATTGATTTCGGGACTTGAATTAGTCTTCGTTTTATCAAGGAATGAAAACTGAAACGTTGCCTCAGCCCTTTTCTGCATATATATCTTCTAATTAATAGTTGTGGCTGATGACATACATTGGATGCTGAGGTTCACCACTTAAATACAAAGTCAANATACATATATATATATATATAATTAATTGTGAACACCCAAATTTGACCCACAAAAATTCTATCAAATTAGATTTCAAACATATTTAGACTTAGGATTAATGAGATGATTAGGTCCAAGGTTCAAACATGATAGGAATTCAATTTAATATAATTAATATTTTGATATAAGCCTTTATGTATTTTAATCTTAGGATTAATGAGATGATTTAACTCTAGGATAAAATGTATAATAAGGTTTATTTACATTAAAATATGTTGCTTGGGCCTTTTATTTATTTTTAACCCAATTATATTGAGTTGACTTATTCTTGGGTTGAGAATAGATTTAAGGGTCCAAGTTAATTGATTCTCCAGAGTTTGTCCGGCCCATTAACACATTTCTTGCAGGCTAATTTTAGCTCTGATTTTCGTAAAAAATCAGAGTTAATTCATCATTTAATTGTAAATGTTGTTAATGGTATGATTATGTATGAAAAGGGGTATTAATGTGTAATTAACTTGTTATGGAATGATTTAGGGGAGTGACAATCAAGTAATTGGGTGATTCTGGGTCAGTTTAGTGGTTGATTACGCGGAGGGATAAAATCAGAGCTAAATTAGGGGAATTGGGGTGCAAAAACGGAAAGAACAAGTGGCACGCAGACCGCCAGACGGTCCTGTCGGGACGACCGCCAGCTGCGGGCGGTTATCCCCCAATGACCGCCGTCCCTGGCGGCCATCCAGCGGACGACCGCCAGCCATGCCGGTCATGCATGCCAGAATTTCCCAATTTCCCTGATTTTGTTTCTTTTTCGATCCCATGCGGTTTTGGACCAGATTTTCGGGCATAATCTTCACCATTAAGAAGGTCCACGCCCCTAGGCTTCCCAGAGCACTATAAATAGGATCTCTAACTCACATTTCAGGAGACAGACAATATTTCTCACATACACATCCATAAGCTTTAAGTGCTCGGAGAAACTCTACTTCTCCAAGCCTAGAGATATTTCTGTAGGTAGAAACTCTGGAGGGATTTTGTGGGAGGCACCAGCAATAGTCCAATAAAAAGGAGTCAAGGAAGGGGATCAACCATTGAGCTTAGAAGTGGCAAAAAGGTGGATGTAGAACTCAAACCATTACAAGGAGCTAGAGGAGGGCTACCGGAGGTAACACTAAACCTTTCTATTGATTGATTTTTGCTTGATTATATGCTGATGCCTTTGATGATGTAAGTGGCCGATTAGTGCCATGTTTAGAACTATGTGGCTTTGGCCCCGATCACTCGGGTACGTAGGTAGTTTCGGTTTTATAACGAGATGCAAGCCAAATCTTCTTCTCCCCCCTCTTTCTTTTGTTTTCCACACGTGTACACATGCACGAGGCATATATACTCTCTTCAATTGCACAAGGTTTCGACCCAACATGGATGGGTGCCTAACACCTTCCCATCCATGACGAACCCCTGTTCTCATGTCTTTGGTTAGCCATGACCAATTTGCCTAAGGAGTCACAAGAATTTTTTTCCCGAGTTTTATCTTTAATAAAATTTGGGTGGCGACTCCAATGACATGAGATTGACCCTAGGAAGAAGGTGAAAGGAATAGGTGAGAAGGCTCAAACCAATTTTGAGTCGGGTCATCACAAATTTTTCATCGAATTAGCTAGTTGCCATATGCACCAATAAAATAATAATAACTTGAAAATTTCTTTAAAAAACTTAAGATAGGCCAACGAAGCTTTCCCCGCCATTCTAGCTTTCGCCAGACTTATTACGCGCTAAGTTTCTCAAAGTAAAATGAATATAGGAGTGGCGATATCAGCTCAAGTGCACATGTACAATTCCCATGAAGAGAATTTGCAAGGAACATCAAGTTCTACATCGACAACTGGTCAGGGTGTTATGGATCATTGCAAACATTAATTAGCAAATACCACTTAACCAAAAAGAAAAAAAAACAACTTTTGCCAACAAACAACCCCTAAATATGCAAAACTCGAAACAGAGTCGTTTGGACGGACAGTGTTCCACGCCTCTGGTTGGGCTTTACACAAGAACATGTAAAAATAGGCCTTCGAGCCTTGAACTTTTATTAATAGTATTTTGGTATGGCCACAAACTTCAAACCTCCCTATATTATGCTCCTGCAGTCTTATAGTAATGAATGACATCGGTGGTATCGTGTTTGTGGAGAAAATCCGCGTCCGGATTCGGGATGGGTGGGTGTGTTCGGATTGCTTCATTCATCCAATAAAAATCAGCACATGTTGCGTTGGGGGCTAAAATTCTTGGTCTTAGTGAGCTCTAGCGTGTGGACTTTCTAAAAGCTATTCCAATGGATTCACTAATCAAATTATACTCGAAAAACAAATAAATATCTTGAGCTATGTTTTCTTTTGCCCAGTAAAAATCCATGAAATCATTTAATAAACACTGCCCGACTAAGATAAAATTAAGTTCACATTTGAGTGTTTATAGATGCTCCTTGTTGGTGAGCCCTAAAAGACTATCGACGAACCAACATAAGAACAAAATAATAAAATTTGCAGCCCATATGTTGTGTTATGTTGTGATTATGGTGACGAAGGCTTGACGTTGTGGTTTCTCTGGCCACAATATACTCAAGCTCTATAATTGATTTTCCTGGCCGTTTTTTTTTTTTATACTAGAAGAGTATCCCGTGAACAATGGCGAATGTCCAAGGGGCTGATGGAGGCCATGGCCCCATGTAAATTTTTAAACTTCCCATGTAAGTCCTATTGTCATATTTCCATATGGTCCCTAAATATTTGATTTTTTCGTATAAGTCCTATCATAACATGTATTTCGCCCCTCTTAAATTTTATTTTCTCACATGAACCCTTATTATTACACACAAAATATTACATTGCCCCCCTCCAAGAATTGTATCTAGCTCCGCCACTGCCCGTCAACACGAGACTAATCTCTCCCGAGCTTCGATCGCAACCTGTTAAGGTGGAAACCCTACCAACTGTGCATGCTCCATTCACATTACCAACACTTGAACCCTGGTTGATGCTTACGGGACCCAGCCTTTCTCCACTGGAACCAACACAAGTTGGTTTTCGTGGCAGTTTCTAATCCGGGGCTTGTTATTGGTAAACGGTTTTTCTAATCCTAGGCTCGTCATGATTACTTGTTCTTGGATATTTATTTTGGGATAATTTATTTGATCCTTGTCCTTGGATATTTTTATTTTGGAGAAAAGCATTGATACCTCAGTAGTTTTCCAAAATTATATCTTGGGTAGTTATTAGTAGTTTTGGGTCTCAATTCTTGAAATCCATTCCAATTATAGCCAAAAACAATAAGCATATATTGTAAACATTCTCATTGACGTGGAATAGTTAACCACTTACAAATTCTAGTTAACATTATTAGTTGCTTAAGCATATATTGTAAACAATCTCATTGACATGGAATAGTTAACCACCTACAAAGTCAAGTTAACATTATTAGTTTCTTAGTCATATATTTTGTAAACATTCTCATTGGCATGGAATAGTTAACCAGTTACAAAGTCAAGTTAAAATAGTAGTATGTTTTAAATGAGGATGCTGGATTTTGGGATTTGAACATCAAGAAAGAATGTCATCGATTCCAACTATGGGCACAATCATGTATATAAAAAAAAATTGTCACATTGTTAGTAGTTGTTTTAGGCGTATATTGTAAACATTCTCATTGACATGAATTGGTTCACCACATACAAAGTCAAGCTAAAATGATATATTTTTGCAGCCGACGTCAGGATGCTGGTATTTGCTGATGTACATACAAGTTTTAAATCATAATGATCAAAGACTATGTTTCAGATTCTAAATATAATCAATATGAAACTGATTTCGGGATTTGAATTAGTCTTCGTTTTAATTTAAAAAAAAGAAAAACTAAAAGGTTACAAATCTATGATAACCATACTCCTAAAAAGAGAACAACTAATTAACAAATGGAAAAAAGTTATAATGATGTGTATGGTATCGATTGCCCTTCGTCTTTGACATCTTCTAATATTTCTTGCAGTTGACATTGGATGTTGAGGTTCACCATATACGGGTTTTTGGGTTTTTTGGGTCCCAATGTTTAGTGGTTTGGCCAATTTGGTATCCCGACATTTTTTTTGGCCGGGCAGGTACCCGGACTTTGAATGGGCAGGCCAAACATGATCCCCTGGTCAGGTACCTGCTGACGTGGCAGGCTGCCCGAATTTGAGGTTTGGGAAGTGTTCTGAAACGACGTAGTCTCGTGTCAAAACGACGTCGTTTTATAGGGCTGGGTGGACACGTCAGATCCACATGTCTTTGTGGGCTCTACTCTACATGCTACCAACCCGAGTTCTCCAAGCAACCAATCCAAAACCTGGCCCGATTGGTTATTTTAAAAAAAACACTCACTGCTTATTAACAAATAAACAATAATAAATCTAATTTTTATTTATTTATATTAATATAAAGTGTTTAATTTAAAAAAAATAAAAGAATTCTATCTTTTCAATAATTTTATCCTTTATCTTCCATTATTTTTTTCTTTAAACACAACCACCAAATCGCAGCACCTCCCCTTCCTCTCTTTCTCTCTGTTTCTCTCCCCAATCTCTCAATCATCCCTTCCATCAAATCCTCTACAATCCGTTCCGCCGCTCATCACTGGTAAGACAGACCTGAAGTGCAACAAGCAAGCTCTCTCTGGCCGCCATGATATAGTCCCTTGAAAAAGCCGTGGACTTCAATACAGAAATCAAAACCCCCAAAGCCCTCTCCATAACAGAACCATCATCACTAAACTTTACCGGAAACCGCTGGAGCAAAAAGTACAAACAAGACAAACTCTCCTGACACTGCTCCATAACAATATGGGACGGCCTGGCATACTCTGCCACCTCCGAAACGACACCTTCCAGTCCCAAAACAGCATCCCAGGCAACCAAAACCGCACAATCCTCAACCACATCCAGTAAATAACCCAGCTTGGGCATGCCCATGACGGACAAAACCACGCGTGACAAGCAAAACCGTTTGTACCCATTTTGCCTCTGGCAGAGCTCCCTGAAGCAGGCGCCTCTTCCTCTTTCCTTCTCCCCTCCTGTCAACTAACAAATCAAGAGATTGTTTATCTAAAAGTATGCCATCCATCTCAAGCACAACCACCAAATCTCCAAATCCGGCCACCAAGTCAAGTCCTCCCACTTTCAGAAATCCGTCCACCTTGCCAACCACCGAATCTGGCCACCGTCAATACCAATTTTCCTTATCAGAAAACCCGCAGCACTGCCACCGCTACACCTACAGCGCCGTCGTCTTCCCTCATCACCAACCCTAACCCCTCCTCCCCTTACTTCACCGACCTCGCCCACCTCACCACCCTCACTTCACTCCACTCCCAACTCCCCCATGCCAAAAACCTCGCCGCCTCCTTCACCAAATCCCTCAACGAAGACCAACCCCTTTCGCTCCTCAAAACGACGTGTCGCCTCTACCTCCATATCCTCTTCCTCGAGAACTCCCACCCTCTGCACCGCACTCTCAACTCCTCCCTATGCAAAGTCAACAACAAAGACCACCAGGCCCTGATCGGTGCCTGCTTCAGGGAGCTCTGCTAGAGGCAAAATGGGTACAAATGGTTTTGCTTGTCACTCGTGGTTCTGTCCGTCATGGGCATGCCCAAGCTGGGTTATTTACTGGATGTGGTTGAGGATTGTGCGGTTTTGGTTGCCTGGGACGCCGTTTTGGGACTGGAAGGTGTCGTTTTGGAGGTGGAAGAGTATGCCAGGCCGTCCCATATTGTTATGGAGCAGTGTCAGGAGAGTTTGTCTTGTTTGTACTTCTTGCTCCAGCGGTTTCTGGTAAAGTTTAGTGATGATGGTTCTGTTATGGAGAGGGCTTTGGGGGTTTTGGCTTCTGTATTGAAGCCCACGGCTTTTTCAAGGGACTCTATCGTGGCGGCCGGAGTGAGCTTGCTTGTTGCACTTTAGGTCTGTCTTACCGGTGATGAGCAGCGGAACGGATTGTAGAGGATTTGATGGAAGGGATGATTGAGAGATTGGGGAGAGAAACAGAGAGAAAGAGAGGAGGGGGAGGTGCCGCGATTTGGTGGTTGTGTTTAAAGAAAAAAAATAATGGAAGATAAAGGATAAAATTATTGAAAAGATAGAATTCTTTTATTTTTTAAATTAAACACTTTATATTAATATAAATAAATAAAAATTAGATTTATTATTGTTTTTTTGTTAATAAGTAGTGAGTGTTTTTTTTTTTAAAATAACCAATCGGGCCAGGTTTTGGGTTGGTTGGGTCGAGAACTCGGGTTGGTAGCATGTAGAGTAGAGCCCACAAAGACATGTGGATCTGACGTGTCCACCCAGCCCTATAAAACGACGCCGTTTTGACACGAGACTACGTCATTTCAGAACATTTCCCAAACCTCAAATTCGGGCAGCCCGCCACGTCAGCAGGTACCTGACCAGGGGATCATGTTTGGCCTGCCCATGCAAAGTCGGGGTACCTGCCCGGCCAAAAAAATGTCGGGGTACCAAATTGGCCAAACCACTAAACATTGGGACCAAAAAACCCAAAAACCCCGCCATATACAAAGTCTTGATAAAAAAATATATATTTAATAAAAAGGGTAATTCTATTAAGTTGTTAAGAATTTATGTTAATCGTTATCGTATAAGATATTTATTAATGCTCATGATATTCTAAATTATATAATTTATAATATTAAATTTATTTATTTAATAAAGAGCAAAATCCTATTAATTTGCTAATTATAAGAGAGTTGTTAATGCAGACTTGTGATTTTTGCTAAGTATTCAAGTTTTTTTGGTTGTTATGTTTTTCCAGTAATTGTTTTCTATTGTTGATATTTGCTAATTATTCTTCATATAATCTAATGGGATAGGAATATTATAAAAATATATTATAATAGACTCCATGTCTTTCATTAATATATGACGTATCACTCATTATTT
Source organism: Turnera subulata (assembly GCA_028386065.3). Lineage (NCBI taxonomy): Eukaryota > Viridiplantae > Streptophyta > Magnoliopsida > Malpighiales > Passifloraceae > Turnera > Turnera subulata. The sequence goes on along the minus strand of JAKUCV010005545.1, from coordinate 36,903 downwards.
GTTATTATTAATATTAATATAGCATTAAATAAGGGTATTTCAATCTTTCAAGGCTATGCTTTTATATATACTATATATATATATATATAAATTTTAATTTTAATTTTAAAATTTTAAATTATTTTCATCATCACTTTGCCGAAGGTTTAACCCTAATATTATTGTCCTTTTTTCTGATTTTCCAATACAATTGAAAGCAGGCCGTCAGCCGTCGTTTTTCTTTACTTATTATTACTATTTTCCACTCATTGCTAGAACTTCTTCAAGGTTGCAAATTCTAATTTGATTAGCTTGTTAGAACAAAGAAAACTGAAGTAATCGCATCCAACATGATGAATTATTCAAATATCTGGGATTTTATGTAACAAAAGAAAATTTTATGGGCTTGAGCAATGGCTAAATCTTTTAAGTGGTTTTGTTCCATTGACCCGTTTCAGTGGCCGGGTCCTGGTTTAGAGGTTAATTAGGGTTCATCTGGGTCAGACTGGTATTAAAATTAATAGTAAAAATATATAATTCTTTTAACAAAGGTCCAACCAAAGGTTTAATCATGGTATGACCAAGGCAAAACTTTGAAATTTTTACTTTTAAGCCGAAAAAAACCAAAAATGGGCCAATAAATCCGAAAAATTCGTCATAACCTGGACGGATTTTTAAAAGGTACAACCCGAAAGGTTAAAAGACCCAGAATTGTCCCCGGGTCAGAGTTACCCGGGTTCAACCGGCCGGGCCGGTCCAGATTTGACAACAGTGGAATTAAGGACAAAAAAAACAGGAATCCTAAAAAACAGGATTCTATCTCTTTTCTTTAAAATCAATTCTTATGAATCAAAATATCAAACAAAAGGGCACACTTACAAAAACGGAAATTCTATTCCTTTCTTTTAAAACCAATAATAATAATACGATTACTAATAATAATTATTATTATTATTGTGAACACCCAAATTTGACCCATGATTTATTCTATTATTTTCAATTACAAATTTATTTGTATCTTTTATGAGATGATTTGAATGATGGCATGAATATTTTCGTGATTTAGTGTGGTAGAATAGGTGTATTTTATTTGCTTATTTCTTTGATTTATTTTGGGCCCCTTGTTATTTGATTAATTTTGTGTTAGAAGTAGATATTAGGTGTAGGTTAACAAGATATGGATCCTCCAGAGATAATAGCCCATTTAAACTCAAGGCCTGTAGTCCAATTTATTGTTAATTTTCGTCAAAATTGGTGAATAAATATATTTTGCCTATTGTTTATTTTATGGTTATTTTAGTACAAAAGAGGAATAGTTTGATATGGAGTTGATAAAAAGGAAAGTATTGGAGTGGGAAACAAGTTTAGGGCTTTTTTTGGATCAGGAAACACTTTAGAATACGTGGAAACCAACTAGAAATCGGATTGGAGGAGAAAAAGCAAGAAAAGATGAAAATTGCAAATTCAGTGGCGGATTTGGCGAGATGTCCGCCACCACCAGCGGACGTACAGAGATGACCGTCAAACCCCGGCGGACGTCTCAACATGACTGCCGAGAGGGGTGTCCTTCCCTGTGAAATCTCGGGAAAATCGCTATATGTCGAGCTAAAAATGTCGGATTGTTGTGTTCTTGGAGTCTCTGAAAAGGTAAGAGAGACATCTACAACTTTGTTGTTGGCTCCAGTTGCTGATTCGGTCTCCTTTGGTACAAGTTTTCAATCGAAGTCGAGTCAAGATTCGGTTGAGAAGTGGTAAGCTAATGGGAGCAAGAGGAGCTTCAAGAGGTAACCGTGTGAGAACCCGACCCAAGATTAATTTGGGCCTTCTCACCTATTCTTTTCACCGTCTTCCTCGGGTCAATCCCATGTCATTGGGTCACCACCCAAATTTTATTAAGGACAAAACTTGGGAAAAATCTTTGAATGACTCTTTTAGGCAACCGGTCATGGCGAACCAAAGACATCGGGGGTTCGTCGTGGATGGGAAGGTATTAGGCACCCATCCATGTTGGGTTGAAACAATGTGCAATTGAAGAGAATAATTCTGCCTTGTGCAAGTGTGCAGGTATGGAAAGCAAAAGAATAGGGGGAAGAAGAAGATTTGGCATGCATCTCGTTATAAAACCGAGACTTCCTATGTACCCGAGTGATCGGGGTCAAAGACACATAGTTCTAAACATTGCACTAATCGACCACTTACATTATCAAAAGCATCATCAAGTGGTCAGCAAGAATCAATCAAAAAAAAGTTAGTGTTACCTCTTGTAGCCCTCCTATAGCTCCTTGTAATAGTTGAGTTCTACATCCACCTTCCTGCCACTTCTAAACTCAATGGTTGATCCCCTTCTTGATTCCTCCTTGTTGGACTACTACTGGTGCCTCCCACGAAATTTTTCCAGAGTTTTGGCCTACCAATTTATTTCTAGGCTTGAAGAAGCAGGGTTTCTTAAAGCAACAAAAGCTTACGAGTGTATATGTGAGAAACATTATGTGTCCCCTGAAATGTGAGTGAGGGGTTCTATTTATAGTGCTCTGGGTAGCCTAAGGGCGTAGGCCTACTTAATGGTGAACATTATGCCCGAAAATCAGGTCCAAAACCACGTAGGATCGAAAAAAGAAACAAAATTGGAGATTTGGGCAACTCTAGGCATGCATGACCACCAGGACCGACTGTCATTGATTGATGACCGTCGGTCCACGTGCCACTCGTTCTTCCCATTTTTGCAACCCAATCCCCCTAATTCAGCTCTAATTTGATCCTCCTGCGTAATTAACTCCTAAACTGACTCAGAATCACTCAATTACTTGATCATCACTCCCCCAAATCATTCGATAATCAAATGTTTACATATTTACACCTATTTTAAGCACAATCATACCAAAAATACAAAATGTAATTAAGGATGATTTAGTTTTGATTTTCCACGAAAATCATAGCCAAATTAACCTGCAAAAAATGTGTTAGCGGGTTAATTAAACTCTGGAGAATGCTCATTTCAATAAATTGGGCCCTTAAACTCGTCTTTAACCCAAAAATAAATCATCTCAAAGTAATTAGGTCAAGAATAAATAAAAGGCCCTAGTAAATGAAATAAAACATATTTCAGCATAAATATACCTTAATATATATATTTTAACCTAAGATTAAATCATCTCATTAATCATAGGTTCAAACACATAAAGGTCCATATTTCTACTAAGTTAAATTCTCAACATGTCTCACTCCTAATATCAAATCATCTCATTAATCTTAAGTCCAAGTATGTTTAAAATCCAATTTTAGTAGAAAAATCTTGGGTCAGATTTGGGTGTTCACACCCTAACCCTTTTAATTCGATTTTTTGCTGTTGTATGGTTGTTGTGATGCTGTTGATGATGATGTTGTAATGATTATGAAGTAGCCATGTTAGAACTATGTGGCTTTGACTCCGGTCGCATGGGTACGTAGGTAGTCTCGGTCTAAACATGGGATGCAAGCCAAATTATATTTTCCTACTGTGTGTGTTTTGTTGATGCTGTGATATTGCTATGATGTCGATATTGCTGCTGAGATATTGATGCTGGAGTTATGACGTAGATGCTGTGGTGATGTTGCTTATGAGCTGTGTTGTGTTGTTGCGGTATTACTATGACATTGATGTTATAGTTATGGTGTTGATGTTGTGACTCTAACGTCGATGTTTCTGCAGTAGGGTTGATGTTGATGTGATGTTGTAGTATCTATTGTGTGATGCCATGTAAGAAGTACGAGAGCTTTGAAACCGGCCGCCGGTGTACATAGGTGGATTCTAGTGGTGTAATCTCAAGCTCAATTACGTGTTTATTTCCTGTTTTACTTTTTATTTTTGTGTTCCTGTTTTGTTGTTGTGTTGTCTGTGTATGAGGCATGCAAGGATCATCAATTGCGCACAATTTTGCCCTAACATGGATGGGTTTCTAACACCTTCCCATCTATAATGAACCCCCAAATCCTATATTTTGGTTAGCCGCGACCTGTTGCTGCGGGTTATCAAAGTCAAGGTTTTCCCCTGAGGGTTGGAGCATCCCATGCTTCTCTTCAGGAATCATCTCATCCCGAAGATTTGCGAGACCGACCCTCGGTTTATGGGAATCCTTTCATCTGATAATTTCGGGAATCATCTCATCCTGAGGTGATAGAATCATCTCATTTATCGGGTTGTTGACAAAGAATCATCTCATCTTCGTAAACTAGGTCATGTTTGGGAATCATCTCATCCCAGGTTATGGTCCTCGGGAATCATCTCATCCTGGGGTTTGCGAGAACCGGGTCTTCGGCTTCTAATCTGTATGTCTCAAGGTCTGCTCATCTCAGGTTTTGCAAGGGCTCGGCTCTTGGCTTTGTGTTTGTTCTCATGTCTGGATCCCTCATGGTTGGATTTTCTGGGCTTCTTCATGTCTGTACTCTCTCAGGCTTGTTTTTCTCTGGGTTTGCAAGGATCGGGTCCTTGGCTTTGGGGTTGGCCGCTCTCTTGGTGTTCTTATGTCGAGATTCTCTCAAGGTTCCCTCCTGTCTGGGCTCCTTCATCTACGGTTCATCTCATTTCCCTCAAGGCTTTATGGATTGTCTTCTCTCCTGGCCATTTCATGTCTGGTTGAATGGATACCCCATGCTCTCGGAGCTATAAAGACTGGGACTTTAGATGTGACTGGATTCCCTCACCTCCCACCTATCTGGGTCCTCTTATCTTACAGGGTTGCAAAGACTATGTCTTCTGCTTTCGACCGGATTCCCATACCTCTCTTCTAACTGGGTCCTCCCTTCTCGCGAGGTTGCAAAGACTGGATTTTTGGCCTTTGACTGGATCCCTCTGTAAGTAACCGGGTACGCAAACAAAACAGCAAATTGCGCAACAAAAAAACCCGGAACTAATGGAGGATCCATGTGAAACAGGGTAAACCGAATAACAAGAATTTCATACCTAGAATTGGTTGAGTTCTTTCACTCAACTGATGAGTAGAATCGGCAAGAACCAGACAGAAATCCAACTCCTCTATGGTATCCACATGAACCATTGATTACTGCTAGCAACCGTCACACGATCACTAACCCGAGCACTCCCGAACTCCAGTGCTAGCTGCAGAATTTCCGAGAGCAAGAGAACCTTGAGTGTTTGATGTGTTTCTTTTCTTCCTATTGTGTATGAGCTTAGTCATCTTAGTCATCTTAGTCTGAAAAACTTTCACTTATCTCATATACACATTAGGCATAGTTTAATTATACAATGGCCAACATCATCAAGCATTAACTTTCATGATTATATCTCCATAGTGATAAAGTTTCCACTATGCCATTAAACATATATATCATCATATACAGGATTACACATCATATGGCATTAATTCCAGTTCAATAATTCTGGTAATTAGTGAACCAAATTAACCCAAACAACCCAGTTGAACCATGGTCCAACCACTAGCTCAATATCCTGGTCGAACTATGGTCCAACCATGGTCTAACCATTAGCTCGGATCAACAGCTCTAACCACTAGCTCAATATCCTGGTCGAACTATGGTCCAACCATGGTCTAACCATTAGCTCGGATCAACAGCTCTAAGTGTGTGACCCTGTAGGCGCCTGTGACGTTTGGCAATAATTATAAACTCTCATTTACAATTATTAACAACGAGCGGTGTCTAGCAACACATCATTGCTACCCAAACGACAAGATCAGTACTGATTCATTATGCCTCGAAAAAATTTCATTATCCTTTCGTCTCATTATATTAAGATCAAACACGAGACATGGAATATGTCATTCTCATATATGTTTATTCTAAGGTTTCTTGATCCCTGAGTTAACTCTGTAAAATAGATACAAATGATATCACCATATCACTTAATCCGAGCATGGCCATGCATTTACAGTTCAACTCTATCAAAGGGCCCAACTGATAAGATACCTGTTATATGGGTTGGACGAATTCCATCTTGATCATACAAAACCCACCACACATTATATCATGTACCCAATAATTACTTTTAGGTCTACTCAATTACGAATGACCAAGAGTAATATCAAAGTATATGACTCACGTGTTGGGAACCTTGATGATCACAGGTCTAAGGATAGTACATATAAGAATCACTATTGACAACATGATTCCATGCAGTGTTCTTATGTGGGGTCAGTCCAGTCCACAAGTTCTCTAACTTGTACCCGTATGTAGAATTCATATCTCATATAATTCTCAACATACGCTAGTCCTAATTTATTACTACAACCCATCCATAATAATAATCGACTAGGGACAATTCAGGAAAATAAAATATTCTTAGGTTATAAATATGTTCAAGCAAGATTAACAAACATATTTATTGGAAAACCTTAATTAAAATACATGACTATATAATCATCCAATAATTGGCTTTTGGGCATTACACTAACATTCTCCCACTTGCACTAAAACCAATCATCCTTGTATCTAATACCAATGGATCTAGCATGACCATCATGCTTCTGCTGTGTGAGCGGCTTAGTTAATGGATCTGCTAAATTGTTTTCTGAAGGAACTTTGGCTGCCGCACATCGCCTCTGTCAATAATCTCTCTAATAAGATGGTGCGTCAGAGAATATGTTTGGATCTTTGGTGGTATCTAGGTTCCTGAGCCTGTGCGATTGTCCCATTATTGTCACAATAGAGCTCAATCGAATTTTGAATGCTCGGAACCACCCCAAGTTCAGTAATGAACTTCTTAATCCAAACAGCCTCTTTCGCTGCATCAGAGGCAACTATGTATTCAGCCTCAGTGGTAGAATCGGCAACGGTTTCTTGCTTTGAACTCTTCCAGCATACAGTACCACCTCCAAGACAAAACACATAACCTGTCTGCAATCTAAAGTCATCCCTGTCGGTTTGGAAGCTAGCATCTGTGTAACCCTTTACAAAAAGCTCATCAACGCTTCCATATACGAGAATGCATCCTTAGTTCTTCTCAAGTACTTAAGGATGTTCTTAACAGCTGTCTAGTGACTTTCACCGGGATTAGATTGATCTCTTCTTGTGACACTTAATGCATATGCGACATCTGGTCGAATACATAGCATGGCATACATGATAGATCCTATTCCTAATGCATACGGGATCTTACTCATTCTCTCTCTCTCTCCTTAGATATGCTAGGACATTGATTTTTTGAGAGACTTATGCCATGTGACATGGGCAAGAAACCTTTCTTGGAATCTTGCATGCTAAACCTTTTAAGTACCTTGTCAATATATGTACTTTGACTTAGGCCAAGAAGCCTTTTGGATCTATCTCTGTAGATCTTTATACCTAGCACGTAGGCAGCTTTACCTAAGTCCTTCATTAAAAAATTCTTTCCTAACCAAGTCTTTACCGACTGTAGTGTTGGAATATCATTCCCAATGAGTAGAATGTCGTCAACATACAATAGCAAGAAAACGATAGTGCTCCCACTAACCTTCTTATAAACACATGGCTCATCTTCATTTTTAATAAAACCAAACTATTTGATTACTTGATCAAAATGAAGATTCCAACTCCTAGAATCTTGCTTTAATCCATAAATGGATCTTTGTAATTTTCATACCTTATAAGCATTTTCTGGAGTGACAAAACCTTCAGGTTGTGTCATGTACACATCCTCTAAAATATTTTCATTAAGGAAAGTAGTTTTGATATCCATCTGCCATATTTCATAATCATGGTATGCAGCTATAGCCAATAGAATTCGGATGGATTTAACCATGGCAACTGGCGAAAAAGTTTCATCATAGTCATTACCTTGAACTTGTTTGAAACCTTTCGCAACCAATCGCCCTTTAAAACTAATCACATTACCATCCATGTCGGTAGTTTCTTATAGATCCGTTTGCACCCAATGGGTTTTACCCCTTCAGGTGGATCAACCAAGGTCCAAACCTTGTTCTCATACATGGATTCCATCTCAGAATTCATGGCTTCTAGCCACTTCTTAGAGTCAGGACCCGTAATTGCCTGCTGATAGGAAGTGGGCTCATCATCATCCATGAGCATCACGTCTCCGGTATGAGTCAGAAAAAATCCATATCTCTTTGGCTTATATCGAGTCCTATCAGACCTACGTGGTCCATGTGTTACAGGTACAGGATTATCACCCACAACAGCTTGTGGTTCTTGTTCTTGTTCCATCTGGGTTTCTATAGCTTCTCGTTGTGCTCGAACTTCTTCGAATTCTATTTTTCTCCCACTGATCTCTCTAGAAATAAATTCTCTTTCTAGAAAAAAAGTAGTACGAGCAACAAGCACTTTCTGCTCTATGAGATTATTGAAATAATATCCTTTAGTTTCTTTATGATATCCAACAAAAAGGCACTTGTCAGATTTAGGGCCGAGTTTATCTGATGCTTGTCGTCTTACTCACAACCCCAAATCTTCATAAAAGACAAACTGGGGCGTTTCCCAGTCCATATCTCGTATGGTGTCTTTTCAACCGATTTAGACGGCACACTGTTAAGTGTAAAAGCAGCAGTCAATAGAGCATGTCCCCAAAATGGAAAAGGTAGGTCAGCTTGACTCATCATAGAACGAATCATGCCTAACAGAGTTCTATTTCTCCTTTCAGATACACCATTCCATTGAGGTTTACCCGGTGGGGTAGGCTGTGATACTATACCACATTCCTTTAGATGATAAAAAATTCTCGGTCTAAGTATTCACCTCCTCGATCAGATTGAAGCATTTTAATACTCTTGCCAAGTTGATTCTGTACTTCATTTTTGTATTCTTTGAACTTTTCAATGGATTCCAACTTGTGTTTCATAAGATACACATATCCATATCTATTATAATAATCAGTAAATGTAATGAAGTATTGAAATCCACCTCTAGCTTGTGTTGACATAGGTCCACATACATCAAAATGTATAAGGCCTAACAAGTCTGAAGCTCTTTTACCTTTACCAGCAAAAGGAGCCTTCGTCATTTTGCCAATAAATATGACTCACATGTCTCATATGATTCAAAATCAAAAGAGTCTAAGAGTCCATCCTTATGGAGTTTAGAAATACGAGTCTCGTTTATATGGCCCAAACGACAATGCCAGAGATAGGTTGTATTAAAATCGTTTAATTTAACCTTCTTGGAATTAATGTTATAGAATGGATTTTCTCGGTTTAGAACGTACAAACCATTCCATAAATATACACCACCATAATATATATTATTGAAATAAATTGAACAACAGTTGTTCTTTATTACAAATGAAAAACCCTTCTTACCAAGACAAGAAACAAAAATCAAATTCCTGCTTATAGTAGGTACATAATAACAATCATCAAATTCCAAAACAAACCACTCAGTAAAGATAGATAATAAGTCCCCACGGCTAATGCAGCAACTCTTGCTCCATTTACAACATGCAGGTCCACTTCACCCTTTGCTAATCTTCTACTCTTTCTCAGATCCTGCACATTTACACAAATGTGAGAACCACATCTGGTATCTAATACCCATGATGCAGAGATAGATTAGCTTCTATAACAAGAATACCTGAAGTGGAAGTCTTACTTCCCTTCTGTTTCTTCACCTCCTCAAGGTAAATAGAGCAGTTACGCTTCCAATGGCCAGGTTTCTTGCAATGGAAACATTGTCTTTCCTTTGCAACACCACCTTTGGATTTCAGAACATGTGAAGAAGAAGATGCACATGAACCAAACCTTTTGGCAGATTTCTTCTTCTTGTTAAACTTGGCTTTGTGAAGATGATTCATGTAGAAATTCATGATAAATTGGCTATAACTATCCGGCAACGATTGCAGGACAAGATCAACGGCCAACTCTCTTTGCAAAGGAAAAACCAGGCCCTCAAGGCTCTCAATGTATCCAATCATTTTGAGCACATGAGGTCTAACAGGTGATGACTCAACCATCTTGCATTGGAATAATGCCTTTGAGGTCTCATACCTCTCATGTCTAGCTTGCTCTTCAAAGAACATTTTCAGGTGTTCGATCATATCGAAAGCACCCAAGTTATGTTGCTTCTGAAGCTCAGAGTCCATAGTGATAAGCATAAGGCAAGCAACATCCAATGCTTCATCAACATGCTTCTTGTAAGCATCCTTTTCCGCCCTAGGAGCATTAGCTGCCAGTTCATTAGGAACAGGCCCTTCAAGGACATACAACTTCTTTTCTTGCTTGAGGACTATGCTCAAATTGCGATGCCACTTAAGGAAATTATTCCCATTCAGTTTTTCCTTCTCAAGGACTGACCGCAGTGACATAGTACTTATGTTTTGTGCCATGATAATTCTACAATGATCAATTCACACAAAATCAGAGTCATTAGCTGCCAGTTCATTAGGAACAGGCCCTTCAAGGACATACAACTTCTTTTCTTGCTTGAGGACTATGCTCAAATTGCGATGCCACTTAAGGAAATTATTCCCATTCAGTTTTTCCTTCTCAAGGACTGATCGCAGTGACATAGTACTTATGTTTTGTGCCATGATAATTCTACAATGATCAATTCACACAAAATCAGAGTCATGTATATATAAAATCGTTTGATAAGGAATTTTATTAAATGATACTGCCACTATATAAATCAAGATGGTAATAAGTGGGCCAAGATCCATATTTCACTACAAGATAAGTTAGCTTTGTCTAATCACTTACATCATAGCTATTTAGGTAGACAGCTCTTTGTCAATTACATCTCATGTAACTCTTGGATAGTTGAGTGAACAACTCTTGTTCTTGTCTATCTTATAGACTTATCTCAACTCTCTGCCTCTAAGTCCCCAATCATATTGAGATGACTTAGTTAAGCTCAACCCATGACAAGCAATTTGGATATTACAATTATCCCATCGCATCTTGCTAGGATAAACATTGGCATTTTGCTATGGCAAACCTATCAAGTGGTGATCTAAGCATAGATGAGTGCTTGTCAATGGAAGGTAACACATGAGGAACTTAATATTTAGATGAACAATTGTTTCCATACATAACAAGCATGTAATTCACAAATTATATATCGCATATACAAAGACCATGCATCATATATAATCAATATCAAGCTGTGTGACATGGTTATAAAAGGATAAACATGTTAACAAGCAATCAACATATTGTTCATATATCATTAAGATCATAAGAACATGTTATCCAGCATGCATGACATCGAACTAATAGAAAGAACCTTCAGAATATCGATGTTTAATCCAGAACATTGATGTTTGAGAATTCTGGAACTTCAAAAAAGTTGGCAGAATCCTCAGAACATCGATTTTGGATCCTGAACATCGATGTTTTAACTTGAACATCGATGTTTGAGCTTGAACATCGATGTTTGAGAACTCTGGAACTTCAAACAAGTTGACAGAAGCTCAGGACACCGATGTTGAATCCTAAACATTTATGTTTGAAGTTGGTAGAGTCTCAGAACATCGATGTTAACACTTTAAACATCGATGTTTTGACCCCTTGGCTAGGGAACATCGATGTTTTGAATATAAACATCGATGTTTTGGTATCATATACCTTTCAATCACCCTTATCGAACTCATTCGACTTATTGCCTAAAGTACACTTTGATTGCTATCATATACCAATCAAGTACTTGCTGTCAAACACCTTTGACGGAACCGACTTGAACATATCACATATGTGAGAATCATAATAATCAAGTTTAAACTTACTATCAACAAAAGCATAACAAACTTAGATCAAGTTCTTTCACTTATACAATCATGATCAAGCCACATCACATATAGCATATCATTCATATAAGCAACTAATTCGGTTTAGTGTTTCACAAGAGGCTCCGCTACCACTGTAAGTAACCGGGTATGCAAACAAAAGAGACAAATTGCGCAGCGGAAAAACCCGGAACTAATGGAGGATCCATGTGAAATGGGGTGAACCGAATTACAAAAATTTTATACCTTGAATTGGTCGAGTTATTTCACTCAACTGATGAGTAGAATCAGCAAGAATCGGATAGAAAACTGACTCCTCTATGGTATCCACACGAACCGTTGATTACTGCTAGCAACCGTCACACGATCACTAACCCGCGCACTCCCGAACCGCAGTGCTAGCTGCAGAATTTCTGAGAGCTAGAGAGCCTTGAGTGTTTGATGTGTTTCTTCCTATTGTGTATGAGCTTAGTCATCTTAGTTTGAAAAACTGATCAAGCTTTCACTTATCTCATATACACATTAGGCATAGTTTAATTATACACTGGCTAACATCATCATGCAATAACTTTCACGAATATGTCTCCATAATGATAAAGTTTCCACTATGGCATTAAACATATATATCATCATATATAGGATTACACATCATATGGCTTTAATTTTGGTTCAATAATTCTAGAAATTAGTGAACCAAATCAACCCAAATGACCTGGTTAAACAATGGTCCAACCACGGTCTAATCACTAGCTCAATATCCTGGTCGAACCATGGTCCAACCATGGTCTAACCACTAGCTCGAATCAAAAGCTCTAAGTGTGCGACCCTATAGGCACCTGTGACGTTTGGCAATAATTATAAACTCTCATTTACAATTATAAACAACAAGCGGTATGTAGCAACACATCATTGCTACCCAAACGACAAGATCAGTACTGATTCATTATGTCTCGGAAAAATGTCATTATCCTTTCGTCTTATTATATCAAGATCAAACACGAGACATGGAATATGTCATTCTCGTATATGTTTAATCTAAAGTTTCTTGATCCCTGAGTTAACTGTGTAAAACAGATACAAATGATATCACCATATCACTTAATCCAAGCATGGCTATGCATTTACAGTTCAACTCTATCAAGGGGCCCAACTAATAAGATACCTGTTATATGGATTGGACGAATTCCATCTTGATCATACAAAATCCACTACACATTATATCATGTACCCAACAATTACTCTTAGGTCTACTCAATTATGAATGACCAAGAGTGATATCAAAGTATATGACTCACGTGTTGGGAACCTTGATGATCTAAGGTTTAAGGATAGTACATATAAGAACCACTAATGACAAAATGAGTCCATGCAGTGTTTTTATGTCGGGTCAGTCCACAACTAGAATGCAGCCATTTACTAACGGATTTTGTGTGAATCAAAATTTCCGTCACTAATAGTGACGGATGTTGCGAGGAAACAAAATCCGTGGCAAAAGTGAGCTTTGCAACAAATTTAGTAAGGGAAATTTTCCGTCACAAAAAATAGTGACGGATTATGCGAGGGATTAATTTTCCGTGACCAAATCCGTGAGTAAATTTTGCCCGGGAAGCGGATATTTTTCCCGCCTCCTTCCCGCTTTTGTTGTGAGGGAATTGTGAGGGATTTGCCCGTCACTAATTTGTAACGGATAATTTTTCCCTTACAAATTGCAAGGGATATGCCCGTCACAAGTGTTATATTCCAAAAACGGATTTGTGAGGGTTTTTTCCGTTGCAATTAGTGACGGGTGAAATTTCCATGACAAATAGTGACGGATTTGGTCCCTTGCAATTTGTAACGGACGAAATTATGCAATTTCCGTTGCTATTAGTGACAGGTGGAATTTCCGTTTTCACTAATTATTAAAGACTAAAAACTTTTAAAAATATATTTTTTGCATGATTTTATTTAAAAATATTCTTACTTTTTCATTTTAAGTCATATTAGAAACTTTATTAAATTAACATATCTTGAAAGAAATCTATATTGAACTTTAATTTATTTAGAAAGTAATTAATAACATACTTATGCTTCTAAAAAAACTATTTTTTAAAAAATAATTTCTTAAAATTCATATGAATTTGGAAGATATTAAAATTAATATTTCATGAAGCTATATGAAATTAAATCACTAACATAGCTCGCGTTATTACCACATATGTTCCATTACCTTACGAGCAAAAAAAGAAAGCGTAATACATATAAGTATAAAAAAGGACGACCCTAAGGATTGTAAGTGGGCATAATCTTATAATTAATTCTTAGAATAAGTGATTTCGGAAACATATTCCATTGGCAACTCGAGGGCGGATGGTCGAGCTTTGCCATGAAACCAAGAGCCGGATTAGTGGAATTGATGAGAACTTTTAAAACTGATGACATTTCGATGGTGAATAATGGTTTTTCTCCTTATTTAATGGTTTTTTTCCGGCCATCCAGGCACCGTGATTGTGTGGTCACATATAGTCTCGGCGTTGTCAACTCATATGTGTAACATCTCAATTTTTTAAAACATTTTTATTTATAAAGAATTAAAAGTATTATTTTTTGGCCTAATATAATTTTTTACCAATTGTTTCGCATAGGAATTTATTTTTCTTATTGTTCAATGATTTTTAAAAATTTCATTATAATTTATTTTAATTTAGATGAGGGAAGTTTGAAAAAGCTTAAGCTAATTTTTTGAAAATATTTTGTGGTGTCATTTCATCTATAGATACTTTACTCTATGTTTATATACAAAATATTTAACTTTTTTTCTAAATTTTCTATGAATCTTAAATGGTTTTATATTATTGTAAGAGTTTTTTTTCCTATATAATATTATTTAATTTTATTCAAATTAGTTTCTATAATTCAATAATTTTTAAAACAAGTTTGAAAATAATCTGAAAAAGAGTTCTCTTTGGAACACACAATTAGGCTGTGTTTTGATTAAAACGACCGTGTTTTGGTGAAGATTGTACATAAAACACCAAGACCATCGCGTTTTGACCTTTGAGGAGCACGTTGACTTGTGGAGGTTGAATTGCTAAACGACGCCGTTTAAGCTTTAGTGAAACCCTAGGGTTAGACCTGGATATAAATTGCAACCTTAACTCCCTATCCTCATTTCTTTCCTCATTTTCCTCTGCCTCTCCCTCTCTCTTCTGCCTTTCTCTCACGTCTCTCTCCCTCCCCTTCTCTTCTCATTCTCCAAACCGTCCTAGCCACAACCATCTAAACCAAGCACTCTTCTTCTTCTCCAAATCCTCCTAGCCGCCACCTATACCACACACTCTTCTTCCTCTTTTTCAAACCCCCTAGCCGCCATCTAAACCACACACTTTTTTTCTTCTTCTTCAAACCCTCCTAGGCACCATCTAACTGGTGGTGGTTTTGTGATGAACGAGGCAAGCCAGGCTGGTTTCTGACTCAGGTGAGAATGACGAGGCGAGCTTGGTTGTGTCGGTAGCCAAGAGACATAGTGAACGGCGCGTCAAGCTTAATCGACTGTAGATCTCGATGAATCCGGGGTCGAGAGATGGTTGAGAATCCGGTCCGGGATATCTGTGGGTAAGCATCTAGTACTCACTTTCCTTTCTTGATGATTTTGAGTTATGGTTGGTTGGGTTATGTTGATTGTTTAATTCCGGATTCTAATGTTGTTTTGGTTGTTCTTTCTGGTTTAATTTGGGATTGTTGATGAACTGGTTGTATTCATGGAGAGTACGGCTTGTTGGTGACGGATTCTGGGTAGATCCAAGTGTCCAGTGGAGGCGGAGGCTACCAGACCCGAGGTCGGGATTCCCAGATCCGGTTCATATAAAGAAGGTGGTGTGCAGATCTATCCGTGGCTTGATGTTTTCGAGCAGATCTGTAGGTGTAGGTGGATATTCATTTTCTGGATTCTAGTTTAGTTTGTTATATTTTATTATGTAAAAATCATTATAATTTTTTTATTATAATTAACTTGTGCTTGTGTAAAAACATTGCAATAAAGATGTGCACTTTCTTTTTACTTTGTGCCAATAATTTTTTCTGTAATTGCTCCTCCTATGCCTTCTCTATTGTCTGTTGATGCTTGTAATATACGAATTAGCTTATATGTTTAATTTCCACTGTACCAAAAAAAGAAATACAATTAGGAGAATATACTAAAATATCAGTGTTGGTTTTATTTATTTTATTTGTTTTTGTAATTGTAGTTTGTGACGGATTTAGAGAGGATTGTGAGGGTTTTATTCATTTACAAATAGTAAGGGATATAGGATTGTGACAGAAATAATCTTTTCAACTAGTGAGGGTTTTAGTTACGGGTAATTTGCAAGGGAAACAAGGCCGTTATAGTTATTAAGGCACGATTCCTGGCCAAATCCCTAGCAAAATGGTCCGTTACAAATTTCCTCACAACCGAATTTGCAACGAAGGGTTTAATCAGGGATTTCATTCGTGACAAATTCGGTTGCAAATACCAAAATCCGTTACAAATTGCAGAAAATCCCTTGCTAAATCCGAGAGTAAAGGGTTGCATTCTAGTAGTGGTTCAGTCCACAAGTTCTCTACTATACCCGTATGTAGAATTCATATCTCATATAATTCTCAACATACGCTAGTCTTAATTTATTATTACAACCCATCCATAATAATAATCGACTAGGGACAATTCAAGAATATAAAATATTCTTAGGTTATAAATATGTTCAAGCAAGATTAACGAACATATTTATTGGAAAACCTTAATCAAAATACATGACTATATAATCATCCAATGATTGGCTTTTGGGCATTACACTAACACCCTCAAGGTTGGCTTTTGGGTTTTATCGTGTCTGGTCTTTCTCATGACTGGGCCAGGTATGTTTGTGTTTGTGGATTTCCTCATAGTCTCACAGGTTTGAGACGGATGTTGCCCAATGGTCGGGTTGCCTGAATCCCATGCTCCTACTAAACTGGAAGTCTCATGCTCTCGGGTTTTGGATTAGGTGCTTCCTCATGGCCTGATTATCTCTCGGGCTTTGGGTTAGTCTGATATTTCTTGTTACCTTACAGTCCTTATTATTCTGAAAAGGGTGTTACCTCACGGTTGTCTGGATCCCGTGCCCCTACATTGTTTGACTAAGTTTGGCGAAAAGAGGGACGTGTCGTGCCCCTTGAGACATACAAGCCGGAAGTGGGGTGTGATGCCCCTAGTTTCCCATTATGGTTTTAATGATGGGTATTTAGGGGGCCCCAGGTTTATCGGTTATCTCTGGGTGTTTTGACTCATCATCAAACAAAGAATGGGCATATGATGCCCCTAGTAATCCTAAGATGGGGGTGATGCGCCCCTAACATGTGTGTATTGATATTTGACAGGTTATGCATGCTTGGCATTGATCACATAAAAAAAATTATCATTGTTCATTCAAGTAAAGTGTCAACAGGTGTCCCTTGTCTCAATAAAAAGTTTATCCTCCCAATAAGTGGATCCATCACCTTTTTTTCCTCTCTTTTCTTTTTATTTTCTCTCCCCTACCCTTCCTCTCTCTTCCCAGAATTTTCTTGAATTTTTTGGAATTTTCTAGACGGGGCTGAGTTGTCGACCGGGCGGTCATGTGAGTAGATAACCGACGCCAAACGGCGGTCTTGTATGAATGACCACCGGCCGTGGCGGTTTTCACGACATGACCGCCGGCAACGGCAGTCGTGACTCCCTGGAATTTTCTTTTTTCGGTTCTTTTTTTTCTCTTGGACCTAGCCTTAGGGTTTTCACGAATTTCAACACTCCTAAAACAGTATAAATAAAGCCTTGGGCACCCAGGGCCCCCCATAATTCGTCAAAACATATCTTAAACACCTCTAGGGCAAATATGGGTGAGGATTTCCATGCTAAGTTGCTCAAGTGGAAGGCGAGTACTCCCCCTGTATGTCATATAGACTTCGCGATGCTGGGCTTGTCCAGATTGTTCAAGCTTCGTGGTGTGGTGGTAGAAGAGAGTCTGGTTTGTGCTGCTGCTAAATTCTGGGACAAGAGTTGCCGTGTGTTCTGTTTTGGCCAAGACATGGTGGAGCTATGTCCTACTGTTGATGAGTTCAATGCCTTCCTGAGCACTAAATTCATAAAGGGAATTACCGTGACTTCCCTTGATGATGCTGTTCTAAAGGAGGTTAGCAAATTTCTCTTCCTAGCTGAAGAATAGATTAGCTTCTTCTTGAACTCTGATAACCAATTGGAATTATCGAAGATCAATGATCAATACTTCCTTGGCGGCTCAGGACAGCACATAGGAGAAAATGATTTTAAGTGAAGGGAAAAATGCAACCATGCTCTTGCCTTTGTGATGGTACGAAATTTTATGTCAGTAGGACCTCCTGGTGTCTGCCCTCTTCAGGTTGGTGCGTAATATTAGGTGAAACCCTACATTGCTTGGATGCGCTGGCCGAAAATCACCGTACCCCATTGACTGGTTCCCCACTTCTACTCCAGGTGTATATACTTGACTCCCTATTTCTTATCGTTTCTTTCGTATCTTCTCGTCTTATTATAATAGCCTTCTCTCTTCTTGTAGATGTGGTTATGTGAACACCTTACATTGATTGAACATCCTCGGGTTGATCCCACAAACTATGTCAGTCGTGGTTATTCTGTCTTCTTCCATACTGTCCAAGGTTGGGTTATTTACATGAAGGATCTCAAAGCCTCACAAATCACATGGTTTTGCCAATGGCTTAGCATGTAAGAAGTGGTCATCAGTTCTGTGTGCAAAGATTGAGTGGCACTCCCGGGCATAGAAAAGTCCACTTACTATCTTCCGAGGAGGGTTCTAAGGCGATTTGGTATAAACCAAACAATTCCATCTGATATCCCCACTCCGATCACAGGACCTATGAAGGTTGCTGCTCTGAAGGCTGTCAAGGGGGGTTGGGCTTTGCCTTTAAGGGAACCAACTGGCAGTCACTTTGAGATTCTTCCCTCGACGTCATATTGGGAATGGTTGAAGAAAGATGTGGCTATTTCAGAGAGATCTTTGCATCTTTCAAGGGAGACGTTTCTGGAAGGACCTGCACCTCCAGGGTTTGAGTCTTCTGAGCGTCCCACAAAAAAGACAGGGATGAGGAAGGCGAGTCAATTCGAAAGGAACACAAGAAAAATGAATCCCATCTTAGCAATTGTCTCTTTTACATTCATAATGCATGCGAATAAGTGAGTGAACAAAACTCCCCTTATCTGTTTTGTTAATCTCTAGACTACTACTTAGTAAATGGAAGCGGACCCGGTTTGGGCTTCCTACTTATTCATGGCTTATCATCATCTTCCTTTTCCTCTCTTCTCTTTTCTTTTCCCTTTTTCCGTTTTTTTTCTTTTTCTTCTTTTTTCGTTTTCTATTTTTTTCGTGAAAGCTCATGAAATCATGTTCACGTAGTTCTTTTTACATGTGATTGATTAGTCCCAAAAATTCCCTTTCCTCAGGCCTTCTTCATGCGAATCGTGGCTTGACTCCTAAAACTTCCAATATTTTGTTAAATTCCCCTTGGCTGGCTTTCCTTTCTGGGCTGCTTGATTTCGTTGTAGAGGAAGCTTGACGTTCTTCAGTGGATCAGGCTTTTGGATTTTTGGGAGCTTGATTGATATTATCATTTTTACTAGGATTAGTCCCAAGATCACTTTCATAGGTTTTAGGGAGTTTTGTCCAGCTCATCATATCCGCACATATTATGCATGCAAAAAGAAATTGCCAGGATGACAATCTACAAAGAAAAGAGTGCCTTTATTTATTAGAAAAAGATGACATAACAACGACTCGCCTATTGGCTTCTCTAAGAATTTTCAACTAGGCACCCTATGTAGACCAACGCCTGTCTTTTAAACATCCTTATCCCCCTCGAAGAGATACTCACAACCAAAGTTCTCTTCTTTCTCGCCTCCCTCTTCTTCTCTCGGATTTTCCACCTCTTCCGGATAGCAATCAAAAAATGAACTCGAACCCCGGCTTCCTGATCTTTGTGATGCTACATACCCATCGTAAGGGGAATCCGCAAAAGGAGAAGTCTTCTCCTTCTTTTAAGAAGTAGCCATTCAGTGTCTTGAAGTAGGGATTCATGGGAAAGTCCCATTCTTGCTTCTTCTTTCGAGCTAGTGCCTTCACATGGTTCTTCTCCTTTTGCCTTTCCAGATCCATTGGGGTTGGATTGTATCCCAGACCGAAGGGCGGTATAGCTTTTGAAATTTGAAGTACTTCCAATATCCCTTGTTGTCTCCTTCCTAACCCCATGATTGGGAAATACTTCATCTTCTTCATGATCCCCATAACTAATGCATTGCCGAATGGATTGTAATAAGGAGGTCTACTGACAAGCTTATCTGTAGAGATGGTACTGACGGATTCGAAAACGAAGCCTGATAGAGTCACCTCCTCTTCCCCTTCAATCCTAAACATGGGCTTGATGTTCTTCTCGGCTGTTTCCTCTTTTATAGTGACTATTCCTCCTTCCAAAAAGTAGGTTGAAGCTTGAGGCGATGTCTAGCACTTGGAATTTCACAATGAAAGGAGCTGGCCCAACGACCACCTCCAACCTTATCATTCCCAACACTTCCCTCCGAGCATTATCATATGCCCTAACCATTATTTGAGAGGGTAAGAAATTTGTGACCCCAATTCCTAACAGACTTGCAGTCTTCAAAGGGCACATGTTCAAAGCGCACCCATTATCTATCAATACCAAAGGTACTAGATTGTCTTTGACCTGGATAGTGATGTATAGTGCAAGTCTTTGTCAAAAAAGAATATTTGGTTATCAGGTTCCACGGAAGCTATCATGTTTGGTATTGTCTCGGGTGCTGTGTCAATAGGGACGTGGGCCTTACTGAAGATTTGGAGCACCTTTTCTCTATGTCGATGGGAAGACATCAGTAAGCCCCAAATTGAGATATTGGCTTGAGTCTTCTTCAGCTGCATAACCACTATATCCTCTTCAAGGTCCGTCGCTTCTTCAAGCTCATCTAAACGGAGAGGAGCTCTACTTACCACCCTCCCAGATCGAGTGATGACATCAACTTCTTCATCCAAATCCACTTACTCATTGTGGTCAAGCACAAAGCATTCGTATTCGGGTGCAGACTCTACCTCTACCACACCAATCTCATCATGAAAGGGTAGTGGGTTCAATTTGGTATTGGGCCTCTTATGTAAGATTATCTAATTCCTTTCTATCATATTCTGGATCTCATGGCGGACTCGGGAGCAATTATCAGTACTATGCCCACCCATCTGATGGAATTCACAGAACTTGTTAGGGTCCCCTCTAAGAGGTAAATCAGGCCTTGGGTCTAAAGGTTACAACAGACCTTTCTCCATATATTTCTTGAGCATTTTTCCCAAAGTCATAGGGAGAGGGGTGAAATCCCTAGGTTTTGACCCAACCTGTAGTGGTGCTTGGACAGTAACATGATTCACCTCAACAGACCTCTTCCCTGGAGCTGCACTAAAGCCTCTCTTGGATGTAGGGATGCCCACAGAAGTCTTGATTTTCCTAGAGCTGATAGCATCCTCCAACTGTATCCCAGCCCCAACCAGCGCTTTAAAGTTAGCATAGCAGTTCCCAACCAGGCTCCAGGGAATAGGGACAAGCGGTCCAAGTTCTAGTCATCTTCCTTCCTCTTTATGGTCTTCAATAAGTCTTCCACTCTTTTAAGTCTCTCCTCATCTCCCTTGGATTCTTGCGTCTCTAAGTCTTCATCCCAGATGATCACCGCCTTCTTCTCGGTGCTTGGATTCTAAGCTTGTCCTGCATCACTCCAGGGGACACCATTTTCCCTTTCTGCAAAGCCAGCAGTGCATCCCTAACTCTTGGATCTTTCAATAGGTCCATGGATTCCTCAGCCACATTTGTCGTAGCAGTGTTGTCCTCACTCACTTTGCCCTAGCAGTTGAAGAATGGGGGTCAGAGGCTTGGTATCCCATGGACTTCTCAGTGTACTCTATCTCATTGGGTTTGGGGTGTGCAAGAATAAGGGGCAAGCTATTTACATTTACTTTATTTGCAACAATAAACCTTACAAATGCACGTATCACTCATTTAATTATCATGCATGAGATACTTAGGGCATGCAGCTGGTTGGGGGGCCAAAAGATTGCTGCTACGGAATAGGTTAGCCTACTCACATGTGATAATGGATATTGCGTGAGGTCCAAAGCCAGTTAATCCCCATCATTACTAAGCATCGAGAAATGGGTTCACTCAAGTCGTCATCACTAAAGGAAAGCATGTGGTGGACTTGGATTTCCTTACCCTCTTGTGGTAAAGGCTTCACATCAATCATCATGAATGCAAGGCACTTATGATGACAAGTAAGAAGGCACACAAAACTCAACAATTGCACAAGGATTTTTAAACCCACTACTTCCCCAGTGGAGTCGACAGCTGTGACAACCTATCCCAAGATTAATTTGGGCCTTCTCACCTATTCTTTTTACCTTCTTCCTCGGGTCAAGCCCAAGTCAATGGAGTCGCAACCCAAATTTTATGCAGGACAAAACTTGGGAAAAACCTTTGAATGACTCCTTTAAGCAACCGGTCATGGCGAACCAAAGACTTGGGATCGGGGGTTCATCATGTATGGTAAGGTGTTAGGCACCCATCCATGTTGGGTCGAAACCATGTGCAATTGAACAGAATAAGTGTGCCTTGTGCATTGTGCAGATGTGGAAAGCAAAGGAAAAGGGGGAAGAAGAAGATTTGGTTTGCATCCCTTTGTGAAACCGAGACTACCTACGTACCCGAGTGATCGGGGTCAAAGCCACGTAGTTCTAAACATGGCACTAATCGGCCACTTACATTATCAAAAGCATTATCAAGTGGTCAGCAAGAATCAATCAAAAAAAAAGTTTAGTGTTATCTCTTGTAGCCCTCCTCTAGCTCCTTGTAATGGGTTGAGTTCTACACCCACCTTCTTACCACTTCTAAGCTCAACGATTTATCCCCTTCTTGATTCCTCCTTGCTGGACTACTGCTGGTGCCTCCCACGAAATTTCTCCATAGTTTTTGCCTACCAATTTATTTCTAGGCTTGAAGAAGTAGGGTTGCTTCAAGCAACAAATGAATACGTGTGTATATGCGAGAAAAATTGTGTGTTCCATGAAATGTGAGAGAGGGGTTCTATTTATAGTGCTCTGAGTGGCCTTAGGGAGTGGACCTGCTTAATGGTGAAGATTATGCCCGAAACTCTGGTCCAAAACTGCGTAGGATCGAAAAAAGAAACAAAATCGGAGATTTGGGCAACTCTAGGCATGCATGACCGTCATGGCCGATGTTCATCAACTGGATGGCCGCCAGGACCGGCGGTCATTGACGAATGACCGCCGGCAGCTGGTCATCATCCCGAGATGACCGCCCAGCGGTCCGCATGCCGCTCTTTCTTTCCATTTTTGCACCCCAATCCCCCTAATTCAGCTCTGATTTGCTCCTCCCGCGTAATCAACCACTAAACTGACCCAGAATCATTCAATTACATGATCATCACTCCCCCAAATCATTCCATAATCAAATGTTTACATATTTACACCCATTTTAAGCACAATCATGCCAAAAACACAAAATCTAATTAAGGATGATTTCGTTTTGATTTTCCACGAAAATTAGAGCCAAATTAACCTGCAAGAAATGTATTAGTGGGCTCATTAAACTCTGGAGAATGCTCATTTCAATAACTTGGGCCCTTAAATTCTTCTTTAACCCAAAAATAAATCATCTCAAAGTAATTGGGTCAATAATAAATAAAAGGCCCTAGTAAATGAAATAAAACATATGTCAGCATAAATAAAATCTTAATATGTTTGTTTTAACATAAGATTAAATCATCTCATTAATCCCAGTTTAAACACATGAAGGTCCATATTTCTACTAAATTAAATTCTCAACATGTCTCATTCGTAAGATCAAATCATCTCATTAATCTTAAGTCCAAGTAAGTTTAAAATCCTATTTTAGTAGAAAAATCATGGGTCAAATTTGGGTGTTCACACCCTAACCCTTTTAATTCAATTTTTTGCTGCTGTATGGTTGCTATGATGCTGTTGATGATGATGCTATAGTGGTTATAAAGTAGCCATGTTAGAATTACGTGGGTTTGACCCCGATCACACGGGTACGTAGGTAGTCTCAGTCTAAAAACGGGATGCAAGCCAAATTATGTTTTGCTATTGTGTGTGTTGTGTCGATGTTGTGATATTGTTATGATGTTGATATTGCTGCTCAATTATTCATGCTGGAGTTATGATGTTGATGCTGTGGTTATGTCGCTTATGAGCTGCGTTGTGTTGTTGCGGTATTACTATGACAATGATGTTATAGTTGTGGTGTTCATGTTGTGACTCTAACGTCGATGTTGCTGTATTAGGGTTGATGTTGCTGTGATGTTGCAGTATCTGCTGTGTGATGCCATGTAAGAACTACGTGAGTTTGAAATCGACCGTCGGTGTATGTAGGTGGATTCTAGTGATGGAATCTCAAGCTCAATTACGTGTTTATTTTCTGTTTTAGTTTTTATTTTTGTGTTCCTGTTTTGTTGTTGTGTTGTCTGTGTATGAGGCATGTAGGGATCATCAATTGCGCGCAATTTCGCATCAACATGGATGGGTGCCTAACACCTTCCCATCTGTGATGAACCCCCGAATCCTATATTTTGGTTAGCTGCAACCGGTTGCTACGGGTTATGGAAGTCAAAATTTTTTCCTGATTTTTGCCCTTAATAAAACTCGGGTGGCGACTCCTTTGATATAGGTGAGGGATCAAGTTAATTCTTGGTCGGGTACTCACAGTTGGCGACTCCACTAGGGATATAACGAGTTCAAAAAATTGTGTGCAATCGTTGATTACTGTATGCCTTTTATTTGTTATGTACGTGCCTTGCATTCATGAATTATTGTGTGAAGCTTCTACCTCAAGAGGGTACAGGGATCCTAGTCTGGTACAAACCGTCATACGGGGTTATCAGCTAGAGTGAACCTATTTCTTGTTGTTTAGCAATGATAGTGGTTAATAGGTCTACGACCTCACGCGGCACACTACGTCACATGTGAGTAGGCTAACCTATCCCTTAGCGATGGTCCTTTAGCCCCCAACCAACATCTACCCTGAGCATCTCATGCATAGTTAATCAATACGTGGTACGTGTTTTTGTTGTGGATTTTTATGCTTTTGTTTTGAAAAAACCCATCAAACCAAAAATTTTGAAAATAGTATAAGTCAAAAAAAATTCACTGGGCCCACCCCGCACCGGCAAAGGGCGCTGCTCTTTGACCCCGCATGCTAACCGGCTAACGGGACCGCCGTGCTAACTCTGCATAGGGTGTAATATTGTGTGGTGGAAGTTGATGAGTCTGGTAAATGCACTCTAGGGACGTGAATCTATACATGAGCATTGGTGATGATTTTTGGTGTCGTTACCTGATGTGGTAAAAATCTACAAGTGTATAGATCGAGGTAGCACACAAGGTCGTATCCACAGGGGCTAGACAAAATAACTAATCAACAGGCTCACTCTGTTAGGCTGAAAACAGTAAAATAATGAAGATTTGGAGACTATAAAGTAAAATTGCGATTCAACAGTAAAATAAACGAAATTAAATCGTAAATAGTATGAAGATATCAGATGTGAGAAAGCATAGAGCAATTGAGGTTCACTACTCTATCCTTTTATACCCTAATTATCCTCCAAATTTGGCAAATAGGGTGACTCTGTTCCGTGTCCGCGAACCTGGTGACACTGTTCGCTAAAAAACCTACAAGTTTCTATTCGTTTTCTTGATGGGTAACAACCTATGGTGAAATTATCGTCTTTTGGAGGTAAAATTTCGTCTCAGAGGTGAATCTTACCACTGTCGTGGATCAAACCTATTCCTAAGAGCAATGATGTTTTGTGTTGTTACTAATTCCACAATAACCTATTACCTTTCAGTCTCTAGATTAAGGTTGATTTGTGTTTTTTCAGATTTAAACTTCTCCTGTCGGTACTTGATTTAAATCCTAAGGAAAGAACTAAAGATGGCCAGTCTCAATCCTTGAATAAAGCTCACATAAAACAATCAAGAATACGAATAAGAAAATTGCTTGAGGAGTAACTAAACCATAAAAGAAATCAAGTAGCTATATCCCTCTTGACCTAGAAAAGAGAGTTTGGTTCATAGCTAGAGAGAAAACAAACATGGAGGATTTGTTCATAATACAAACCGAAAAGTAGGAAGAGAAAAAATAATAGAAAAGATCTTCATTTCCACCAGCTGCTGTCGATGATAAGGCGCCCCCCCCCCCCCCCCCCCCCCCCCCCCCCCCCCCCCCCCTCAAAAAAAAAAAAGTCCTCTCTTTTGCTGTTGTGATTCCCTTTAATTGTAGTAAAACCCTAGACCTTTAAATTCGTAGATTCTAGCCAAGACAACTAAAAAGTAGGAATTAATATCCTAGGAGTTCTCCTCTCTTTTAGGCACAACAAAAAGTATCTTTTATTTCCTTAGGAGAGCAGTAATATTCGGTGCCACAATATTAATTAGCCAATAAGTAATCCTGCTGTCTCTTGGATTATAAAGCTCCAGATTCTGGTCCGCGAGTTTCAACGGTGTGATGCTGTTGAAAAATTATCGTCAATAAACCATCACGAATTAGCTCCAAAATATCCATAATTCTTCAGAGTACTTCAATTCATCCAAAATCAAGCCATTTTGCAACAAAAGATACCTAAGAGCATAAATTAATATGTGGAAGCAAAAATAGTGGAAAATAAGCTAAAATAATAAATAACATGCATGATCTTAATTAAATACTTGGCCAAAGGGGTCTTTTCTGCTCTAAATAAGTATATTACATTCACACATATCATTACCCCAATAGTCGGTCTACCATGTTTTAGGAATCCATAGTCACACACAATGAACATTGCATCACATGTTTTTGAAATAAAAAAAATAAGCCGAGGTGTGTTGTCTTCAAAATCTTTAGTCTTTCCAAAAAAATACTTTGAAAGGAAAAAAATGTTTTGCGAGTATATCCCGTCTTGCTTTCCTACCACGTTTTGAGAAAACGAAGCATAAATCTAGGATTCCCGATTGCCATGAACTTCACCACTAGAAAATTGAACACTTAGGGCACCATGGGTGAGTAGCGCTTTAGTTGGAAGGGGATGATGAACACATTTGAAATCATGGATCGAGGTGATAACTTTTTAAGTAGACATAGAGGTGAAGAAAATATTGGAATAGTTGATGTATCCTAAGACAATGATCAAGAGAAGACGATTAAGTTTAGGTGCCTGATTGAGAAGCCGAGCAGTGGAAATAATTGATGTTTGGGCCTTCTTATGAAAGGAGATGTAAGTCCCAATTTTTATTGGAGGATCGAGTTGATGAGCCGAGCCGAGGAGCCGAATTGACAAAGCCAAGTTGTTAAGTCGAGATGATGAGTAGAGTTGTGACAAAAAAGATGACAATGCGAACTAAGATGGAGATGACGACGGGGGACAATGGAGAAGCATAAGAGATGATGTTGAAGCGATGGAGGTGATACATACCAAGAAGTGGAAGTAGAGTTGACTAGACAACCTAGAGCTATCATCAGTGATGGCGGGTCGCATTTCTGCAACTGACTATTTGCCACACTATTGAATCGCTACGGGGTTACTCACCAGGTTGCTACATCGTATCATCCCAAGACTAGCGGCCAGGTTGAGGTCACCAACCAGGAGATAAAGCGCATTTTGGAGAAAACATTTAGTATAACCAAACAAGGATTAGTCTCTAAAGCTGGATGATGCGCTGTAGGCATATAGGACGGCCTACAAGACCACCATCAGCACTACACCCTACAGGTTTGTCTATGGGATGTCTTGCCATTTGCCCATTGAGCTGGAGCATAGAGCTTACTGGGCAATTAAGACTCTCAATTTCGATGTTGCAGTTGCTGGTGAGGAAAGATGGTTGATACTCAATGAGATTGAGGAGATTCGTTTGGAAGCTTGTAAGAACAATCGAATCTACAAGGAGAGATCCAAAAAGTGGCATGACAACAACGTCCTTCGCTGGCAATTCCAGCGAGGAGAGGAAGTACTGTTATTTAATTCTCGCCTTAGATTTTTTCCTGGGATACTAAAGTCTCGCTGGAGTGGCTCTTACAAAGTGGTTCACATTTTTCCCCATAGAGCCATTGAAATTCGCAGAGGTGATGGCAACGCCTTCAAAGTTAATCACTAGAGGCTTAAATGCTATTTTCCTAATAAGCCACTAGTGGAGACGGTCACAGCGTCTCTCGCAGCACCCTCTACAGGATGACTCGCAGGGTAATCTGTGGGATGTCCAGCTAAACGACGTTAAAGAAGAACTACTCGAGAGGTTACCCGGGGATAGTTTCATCCCACTTAGATGGGGGCGTCCATGTTGCATTGCCACCATGACACCAACCCGCACCACCAAGGTCCTTTGGACCAGCTGTGAACACCCAAATTTGACCCATAAACATTTTACTAAATTTAGATTCCAAACATGGTTAAGCTCAAGGTTAGTGAGATAATTTGATTTTGAATTAAGGCATGATAATAATTTGACTTAGTAAAAATATTGTATTTTGATAATCTAAACCTTTATGCTTTTAAACCTTAGGATTAATGAGAAGATTTAATCTTAAGGTAAAATATATAATAAGATTTATTTACATTACAACACATTTAATTCCATTACTTGGGCTTTTTTAATTATTTTTAACCCAATTATATTGAGATGATTTATTGTTGGGTTAGGAATGGGTTTAAGGGCCTAAGTTAACGAATTCTCTAGAGTTTATCTAGCCCATTAACACATTTCTTGCAGGCTAATTTTTAGCTCTAATTTTCGGAAAAAATCAGAGTTAAATCATCATTTAAGTAGATTTTGTGTTTTTTGTATGATTTTGCTCAAAATGGGTGTCAATGTGTAATCAATCCGTTATGGAATGATTTAGGGGAGTGATAATCAAGTAACTTAGTGATTCTATGTTGATTAGGGGTTGATTACACGATAGGATCGAATCGGGGCTGAATTAGGGGGATTGGGGATCAAAAAAAGAAAGAACGGGAGAAACACCGTGTGACCGGCGGTCATGTCAGGTTGACCGCCAGGTCTCAGCGGTCATCTGGCGGCCATCCTTGTGATGACCGCCGGGCACGGCGGTCATGGGCGCCCAGGATCCGGAATTTTCTCGATTTTGTTTCTTTTTCGATCCTACGCGGTTTTAGACTAGATTTTCTGGCATAATCATAATCATTCAGTAGGTTCACGCCCCTAGGCTTCCCAAAGCAGTATAAATAGGACCCCTCACTAATATTTCAAAGGACACACATTATTATTAAAACACACACCCATAAGCTTGAGTGTTTGGAGAAACTCTACCTCTCCGAGCCTAGAAACACATTCATAGGCAGAAACTCTGAAGAAATTTTGTGGGGAATATCATCCAAATGAGCTGCAAGAGTAAATCAAGAGGAGATTAACAATTGAGCTCAGAAGTGGCAAGAAGGTGGGTATAGAACTCGACCCAATCCAAGGGGCTAGAGGAGGGCTACAAGAGGTAACACTAAATCCTTTTGATTTCACTATTCGATTGTGATTTGCTGATGCTATTGATGATGTGATTGCAATGATGCCATGTCAAGAACTACATGGGCTTTGAACCCGGTCGCCGGGGTACGTAGGTGGTCTCTAGTGGTGGAGACTCAAGCCCAAATATTTTATTTTTCCGTTTTGTTCCAAATCTACTTCTTTCCTCTTTCTTTTGCTTTCCACACTTGCACACCTTGCACAAAGGCACACTTGTACTCTTCAATTGCACAAGGTTTCGATCCAACATGGATGTATGCCTAACACCTTCCCATCCATGACGAACCCCCGATCCCATGTCTTTGGTCCGCCATGGCCGGTTGCCTAAGGAGTCATTCAAAGGTTTTCCCCAAGTTTTGTCCTTAATAAAATTTGGATGGCGACTCCAATGACATGTGATTGACCCGAGGAAGAAGGTGAAAGGAATAGGTGAGAAGGCTCAAATCAATTTTGGGTCGGGTTCTCACACCAGCCAGAGAAGCATTTCTATCCTTCCTCTGCATTTATTTTCTGCGAGTCTGTCTTTAGTGCTGTGAGTTTTTGTGCACTGTTCTACAAAATGAAATTTATGCCCCAACGTCCATGCATTCTTTTCAATAAAACACGAAAATTCGAGCCAAAGCTTCTACATGGGAAAAGACTCCTCATAAAGAGACAGGTTGGTACAGTAACCCTTGAAAAGTTTTTGGATGCACTAGATTTCGGTGTCCTGAAGGGTTTTGGGGCGATTTGTGACCCTTCATTTCTTTTAAAGTCCCATTACCAGCACCTCTCTCTCTCCATTTACCATCATCTATCCATAACCCTAATTTCCCAAATTTCCTTCTTCTTCTTGCCATGGATTCTCCCAACAACACCAATCGTGCACTCCTCCCTCTCTCAGAATCCTATTCCCCTATGCCTGAACTAGATCCCAACAATATCCTCTCTCTTCCATGGCACGATACACCTCCCTCTTCTTTCACCCATAACCTATCTCCTACGGATTTTGAGGTGCTGCAGCCTACCTCACCCCATCTATACATTGATCCCGTGCCGCCATCCCCCACCCGTTCCAGCTCAGCCTCTCCAAAGAGCCCTCCCCCTAAACCCGTTGCTGATGGTGATGATCTAGTGGACCTCACCGGCTCTCCTCCTACTCCAGCAGTCTCGTGACAAGAAGCGTAAAGAGGCAGACCACACTCCCTCAACTTCCCCTGCTAAGAAAACGTGGTCGCGGACCACGACGCCCTCATGGATGGCCCCGACCGTGAATCCAGGTGTGCTACACCCTAGAGCTATGGCCATCCTACCTTGCTTTTCATATCGGCCACCCATGATCAGCAGTACCGGCAACAGGCTAGCAAAACAATTTACCCTCCCGCTTTTTCGATGCTGAGACACATGAGTTGTATGGTTTGAACCCCACATTGATGAGCTATTGGCTAAAATTTGTTGGGTACACTTTGGGGCTCTGGTCGAGCCGAGCTGCATGGGATTAATTCAAGAGTTATATAGGAGTTTGTTGCATGTGGAAGAGGATGCGACCAAAGGGACCCAATACCTCATACCCTTTCGACTTGCCAATCAGACGGACTGCCTCACCCTTTTTGAATTCAACCTCATCTTTGAATTCAATAACTCGGGACTTCGCGCACCTCCTTCTAGCTATAAAGTCTGGGCTACTTGGGTAGACTTGGCCTCCTCCGTTGGCAAGTACAGTGCTTCCACTTCTAGGACCACCAGCCTGCGCCACTATGTCCATCATGTGCTAGCCCGTACAATCTTTTGTCGGGCTAATGACATGCAAGTTGTGTAGACCACTATGTCCAGCACATCAATAATGACAGTTTTATTTTTTAACACTTCCGGCATCACCTCTCCCATCCTACTTTGGGTTGCACTGGCTTTATCACTGCTCCGGCACGGCACTTCAAGGTTGACCTCAACCACAGCAAGCCGATACAGGCTTTTTATCACCTGTGACCCGTCGCCAAACTGTTTTTGGACAAGCAGCAAGGTAAGGGCAAGAAGCGAAACACATGCTGTTCCGTAGGGTCGAGGGAACTGCAAGGGTATCTGGACTAGAATTTTTAGGGACTCCATGCTCGATTCAATGCACTGCAGCCTGAGCTCCGTGTGGTGCTTGAACGGGAGGCGGCATGTACGGAGACACCGCGGGTCAACTTGGAGAGGATGCACCTATTGATATCGCAGCAAAAGGAGAAATGATTTGGCTCCAGTTTTTATGATCCGCATCATATTTGGTTCTGTTATGCATTGGTTCTTTTTCATTTCCTTCTGTATTGTGTTGAACAGTTTTGGGGGTGACCCTCCGTTTGTGTTGTATTATGTTTATTTCCTATTTTGTGTTGTCTGGTTTCTATCCCTATTCAAGACACTGTGTCTTTTAAGTTTGGGAGGGTAGAAATTCACATTTCTGTTTCATTCCTGTTTTTGTTTAGTATTGCATTTTTGTGGCCACAGAATGTTTCTTTATGTACGACAATGCTGCTGGAATTGTTTATGTTTCCTTTTGTTTTTGCACATCAATTGATAATGTTAGGTGCACTGTTGCTTACCCTATTCTGCCTCTTTTGATCAAAATTTTGCTCTTATATTCTTTTAGCCAACTTTCTTTTCGGATGAATCTGGATTGCACAGGATATAGTTAGGAAATCACTTCAGAACTTATGACGCCACTGAGGTAACCTTATGCCAATTTTTTTTCTTGACATAACTTTGTACCCAATTCTTTGATTATCTCAGAACCAACTTGTCTTTTCTTTTGAAGCAAATAAATAAGCATTAATATAGGCCCTGTTTGATATCCTTAATCCTACCCTGTATTTTACTTTCCACTTGACAACCCTTTGAGCCTAAGAATAATGGTCACAATTTATTTTTCATTTTCCCACATCATCACACCTTAGCCATTTGCAACCATGTAAGACCATCACAGTGTTCTTAGAACACTCAATTTTTCAAGTCTAGACCTATTGATCTTATTTTCACCTTTATGCATATTAGTAGAGATAGAGAATTCGTGTTGGCCTATGAGATAACAATTCTTTGGGTACTAAATTTTATTCTTTTGGCATAAGAGAATTCAATGGCAGTATGATGATGAACTGACTACTTTCTATTTTTTATGTGTCTTCCTAATTTTCCGATTAGATGTTGCTGATCTCTCTTTTTATGACATCATAAAGAGTGTTGGACAGGGAGTTCAATAGTGTGTCAAACATGTTCCTTTCAAGAGCTCAAGCTCAAGGGGCATTTGTGATTTCATGATGCATTTTTTTCCTTTTAGAGTTTATGTTTTTGCTTGAGGACAAGCAAAGGTTCAAGTTTGGGAGAATGTGATACGCATGAATTAGTACATATTTTGGGGCATATTTTATAGACCTTTGGCCATCACTTATGCATTCGTAGCTGCATTTAGGTAGCACTTTAACTTCTTTTGCAAGAAAATCCTCTCCTCCTTACTCAGATTTGCTTTCAGATGCATTTCGTTTGCTTTTGGACGGAAAATCCATGAAGTGCTGTTCAGAGCCCTGTTTCATACAGCATGTTGTGCGACAACTCCTATCTTGTAGGAGAGGCTTCGCCTATTTCTTAGAAATTTAATTAGAGACTGCGTGAAAAGGAAGGAGATTTAGCGAACGAAACTTACTTATCAAGAAATAGGATGTTGCATGAAGAGATATAAATTGGAAAGAGCTAAAACCCTAACACACACCTTTTTTTGTCCTTCCCTTCGGCAATACTTCTTTGAGGACAGAAAATCAGAGAATGCTGCAGAAGAAAGTCAAAGAGCTAGTCGATACCTAGGTTTCTATTATTTTGCATCATGTCGCAACTTTTTATTGTTTTGGTTTTTAGTTCTTTTATGAACTAAACTTCTTTATTTGGGTTCATGGGATGCTGCTACTACCTTTTTATTTGATTAATAATTCGGACTTGGTATTTTCAGTTTCGTTCTTGCCTTGATTTGTTACAGCGTGCTTCATAGTGTTATTGGCTTGATCATCCTTTAGTGTTATTTGAGACAACCGAGTGAAGAACCGAGAGGTGAAATTAGGTTTTCTGATCTATCTGTAATAAACCTTTAAACTACTGGTTGACCGAGAGGAATCTTTAGTTTAATTGAGGATACAACGCCTAGCACAGCGTCACTGTAGCGAGAGCAGATAAAACGAGAGTAGAGTAGGACTACAGTACTGGAAAGAGCGGGCTGTAGTTATTTTAGGTTAGGTTTCCCTTCAAGGTAGTCGAAGCAATTTACCAGGTGTTAGGATTGTTAATTGATAGAAAGGTGGTAGTGAACCCCGGACAACCTAGGTCCTTATCCCCGGATTTTCTCTTATCGATATTCTCTTTTACTTTTTCTTATTAATTTAATTGTGAATTTTCTCTCACAAATCATATCTATTGTTATTCAGTTTATAAGTCAAATTGATTGATCACTAAGGCCAGTATTGTTTACCACGGTCTCTGAGAATTCGACCTTGTCTACTACAGCGTACTGTATACTTGCAGTATTTTGAGCGAACAATTTTTTGTCGTTTTCTCAACAAATAACAGTTTGAATTTTAGCTCCGCTTCACTAATTTACTTGTCTCCTTGTGATAATAGGCCAAAAAATATTCATAAATTCCTCATTTGTAGGTTCTTGAAGCTTTTGATTGGGGAATAGAACACCCACTATCTTGAAGGATAATTCCCTTCGCTTTTCTTGATGGATGAATTCAGCTACAAATCCATCCATATTGTGCTCTATCATACAAATAGTTGAAAGCTATATAGATGCTCCTTTTTTGTCTTGATTTCTAATTTGGATTTTGTGCAAAGAAAAACACAATGAAGCTTTTGAGGGAGAGGATAAATAGTAACAAAAGTACATGTTGTTTTTTCAGCCCCCATACGCGCTTGTTACTTCAATGGGAACAGAAGTTGTACAACGGTCATAAAAACTCCATCTTAGCAACAAATGATATTTTTCAAAGAGTCCAATTTTAACAAGACAGTAAGTTTCAATAATGGGCTGGATATATAAACTTGGGGTAATTGTATATATTGGGGTCTGTACTATTTAAATTGTCCCTTTTAGGGGTCTGTATTAATTTTTGTCCCTTTTATATGTCTATACTATCTTTTATCGTCCCTTTTATGTGTCTCGGTCAGCTCCGGAGCTGACGTGGCCTGCCCGAGCAGGAAGTAAACTAAATGCCCTATACTTTTGCAACACGTGGCAGCGTGAATTATTCAAACGCTTCCAACAGTACGTATGGGTCCACTTCTATTTTTTACCCCAAATTCCCTCAGAAACCCAAATATCTTTATATTATAAAATATTTTTTAAAATTTTTAAAAATCGAGAAAACAAAAAGGATAATGAAAAAAATACAGCCTCTCATTGACTCATTCAACAATCCCAATTAATTAAAATTTGAGCTTTTTTTTAAGCAATCTTATAATAATCAGTAGATGACTAATTATTAAAAATAGAATTGTTTTTGAAAAAAAAAAGATTCATTCATGCTCTTTTTTTTTCTCGCCTTTCTTTTTTCCCGCTAAACTCGCCTTACGATGAGCTACACGGTGAATGGTGTGGGCGCAGTTGCTCCGATGGTCGTGTAGATGGTGATTTAGTAGAATTTCACTGTCGACATCATCAACACAACCCGATTCGTTTGTTCCAGTTTACAATCCCAGAGCTTATTAATAAAAAGTTAAATAATGTTAAAAAAAAGTAAAACAAATCTCGTCTTCCTCCCACCACCATCACACCGTCCCCTCCCTTTCCACGTTCGCCGCTTCCCCACCTCCCTCCACCACCTCTACCAACAACCACCATTCCAACAAATGCAACCAACATCACCAATAATAAATCCAAAGCAAAACCCATTAACAAATAAAAAAATTCGGTTAAATCCAAATCAAATTATCAAATAAAACAAACATCTTCCTCTCCATCCATGGCTTCCACTTCCTCTCAACAATCCATAACAACCAAAGATCCACCAAAGACGATAATTGATAAGGCCATGTGCACAGTAATCGGAAACAACAATTTGTGTAATTTTAAACTGGATAGAGGGTGTGAGAAAGTTGTTGCCTAACAAATCTTGCTTGATTTGAGGTTGTTCTGCATCTCTATGGCCACGAGATTTTACACAGCATAGTGCTCTGGCTTGTTTTCTGCAACACTCGTGCGGTAGCAGGCGTCGATCTCCTCCAGCCAGTGCGATGCCTCGTCGATTAGCCCGTTGTTGGTCAGGGCCTTAAGGAGGGAGTGGCTCGAGAGCCCTACGATCTCGCGCCGGGTCGACCGCGAAGATCTTCACGAGGCGATCGGAGACCTTGGCGGTGCCGGTGGAGGAGGCCAGAGCTGGGGCAGGGTCGGTAGCAGGGGTGGTGTGACGAGCGAGGAGGAAGAGGGATGGGAGGCTGTGGCTTTGGGACGAGAGCATGTGGAGAGTGGAGAGTATTTTTTTTGGATGGGTTTATTAATTAGAATGTTAATTATCCCGATTCTAGTTGTTTTCTTTGTCAAAAACATTTATTTTTTTGAAATATTCAAATCTCTTTCATAATAAAAATTGTTAAAAAAATTAAAAGAGAAAATTAAAAGAATTTTTTTTCTTATTAGGAGTTTAGAAATAAAACCTCACTTTAATAATACTATATAAATTGATTTTTTAATAAAAAATCTGGTAGTGGAAAATGTCTATATAGTGCACAACATGCCTCTCACCCGTTGCCATGACATTCATCCACCTCAAGTCGGTCAGTCCACGTCACCTGTTGGGCTGACCGAGACCCCGAAAAGGGACAACATACTAGAGTATAGGCATGTAAAAAGGACAAAAAATTTGTATAGACCCCTAAAAGGGACAATTTAAATAGTACAGACCCCAATATATGCATTTACCCTACAAACTTGGTTCCATTTATAATTCCTTCAACCCTATTGGATTTTTGGTGACTTAAACAAACAAGCCCAGTTCACTTAAACACATTATAACAAGGGCTTTAAGTTTTGTTGTTAAACGTGTTGTTAATATTTGTTTAACAAGAAATACTCAAAATGATTGGTAAAAAAAAGAAGTTGGCGGTAGGGCGAGATATTTCATATTTGAGATATTTGATTGGGTGTTAAAAAAACAAAGACAAAAACAATAAAGGAAGACATGGTATATAAAGCATTAGTTAGAAAGAATGTTTAAATGAGGCTGCTGGGTTTCGGGATTTGAACCTCAAGAAAGAATGTC
This sequence comes from Turnera subulata, assembly GCA_028386065.3. Classification (NCBI taxonomy): domain Eukaryota; kingdom Viridiplantae; phylum Streptophyta; class Magnoliopsida; order Malpighiales; family Passifloraceae; genus Turnera; species Turnera subulata. Next base: position 391 of record JAKUCV010005545.1, on the reverse strand, counting down.
ATCCATTCCATGTGTGGGCACAATCATATGTATATAAAAAAAACTGTCACATTGTTGGTAGTTGTTTTAGGCGTATATTGTAAGCATTCGCATTGACATGAATTGGTTCACCACTTACAAAGTCAAGCTAAAATGATATGTTTTTGCAGCCGACGTCGGGATGCTGGTATTTGCTGATGTACATGTACAAGCTATAAATGTTAATGATCAATTAAAGACTATATGTTTCAGGTTCTAATTAAATATAGTCAATTTGAGATTGATTTCGGGACTTGAATTAGTCTTCGTTTTATCAAGGAATGAAAACTGAAACGTTGCCTCAGCCCTTTTCTGCATATATATCTTCTAATTAATAGTTGTGGCTGATGACATACATTGGATGCTGAGGTTC
>JAKUCV010005544.1:48174-60674 GCA_028386065.3 Turnera subulata | reverse complement strand
ACTGGGGGCCGCCGTGCCCCTAGGGTCTGCGAGTGATCATAGTGTCTATACCTCGAGTGCGGGCATGGCATGCCCGTTGTTCTACAGATGAAGTCTTCTATAGATTCAGGCATGCCTTGCCCCTCTAGCCATCAACCCCAGGAAATGTAAGTCTATGTCAAGTGATGAATTTAAGATGTTGTCACTTTCATTGATCATTTGTCCTCAACCAAGTCTACCTTCTCAAAGAATCCATATTCTACTTGTAAATGATGCATGAGCATGTCTAAGTGTGTCGTTTTTTCAATGCATGGGGATGCCCCTAGTTCCTATGTGTTTGTTGGTGTGTCAATGCTCCTAGTTTCTACACACTTGTTTTTGGATGCAAGTACCCCCAAATTCTACAGTGATGTGTTTGCCTCTTGAATGCAAGTGCTTTCTACTTCCATATGTATGAATGCGAGTGCGATCTTATTCCTACATGGTGTGTTTGGATGCAAGTGCCCCTAATATGATGCATGAGCTTTGAAAAGCATTCGAGCCGAAGTGAAAGTTAAGCAACTTGGGAAAAGGCGAATTATTCCATAAAAACTAAAGCTTCATGTGAAGGATCCTCAATGACCATGAACTATTTTCTTCGAATAAGAACCCCATGAGTGGTCGACTAAAAACTTCTAGATGCTTGAGAGATCGTTTTGCAAAGCGATGGGGCCGGAGGCAAGGAGACTTTGTGGGAGCGGGCGAGGTTCAGGCACTCCTTTATGGCCAGTGGCTACTCTCCCTATTTTTGCCTTAACTTTTGCCTAGACCGCCCTTTCGGGTTTTCAATCTAGCAGGCGTGTCCTAACTTTTGCCTAGGTCGCCCCTTCGGGTTTTTAACCTAGCGGACTTTTTTCTCTTTTTTTTCACTTTATTATTTTTTTTTTTGCCTTTTTCAAGGGAGTAGCAACCACAAGACCTTGGAGGGACACAATCATGATGAGTCATAGGAGACATGTTTGAGAAGCCGTTGAAGAGGTAGGCGAATGGACAACCAGAGCTGGCTGGAGACCAAATAACAACCTTGAGGAAGAAAAAGTGTGCTCGAGGGAGAGGGATGACACTTTGTCGATCTTGAGAGACAGAGCCCGAAAAATTTGCATTTGAATATCCTTGTGGTATATTTCACCTTGAGATGCAAGAACAAACTCCAATCTTGTCCATTGAACCAACCTAAGAACCGATTAGACCGGGCCCATTGCCGGGTTACCTACGTATCTGTGGGTGTGACGTTTGATTTGAGATGTTTGTCAAGATAGTGTCTCATGGGAAGTCGAATTTAGTAGGTTTATAGAAGAACACTTGTCCTTTTCATTCATGGCTTCCTCTTAATTTCAGAAAAAAAAAAATAGGTGATGAATCAATCATTTAGGCACTAAGGGTCACTTTTCCTTTCCTCGTTTTTTCTTTATTTTTCACTTTTTTTCTTTTCTTTTTTTTTTCAAGGGGAATGACCCATTTGGACATGTGCAACTAGATAAAACTCTTTAGGAAGCTAGATTCATTTTTGGGAAGCAATTCTTTTAGACAAGTGTTCGAGGTGAATGACATGGGGTCTACATAAATGTTGGAATGGATAGATGTTTGAAGGTTAACTTGGGTATGTGTTTGAAGGTTGACAAAGGCAAGTGTTTAAGTAGGAATGGGTTACACCCACAGAATCAGGTCTTCGTAGTTCTTTAGAAGGTTCTCGGGTTGAGTCAATGGACTTTCATGAAATTTATTAAATTCTTGCCACACAAAGATGAGGGGATAAAATTTAATTCCTTGAGAGGAACTAAAAGGTACATTTATTCAAATGCTTAAAAATAAAGTGAGTCTAATGGGATTAAACCAATACTCTTTATGAAAATTTAGACTCTCTCTACTCTCGATTCATCAAGATCTATGCATGGTAGGCAATGTCAACAACCCCTTATCGATCAAGTTCTGAATGGCATGGTGCAAGCTTCCACAGTTGTCAACTGTATGTCCTCGAGTCTGGTGATACTCAAAATATTTGCTTTGATCGGTCGTGGGGTTTGCATATGGTTTCGGCTCTAGAGGCTTCAACAATCCACCCTTTATGCATTACTTGAACACTTCTCCAATGGGCATGGGCAATGGAGTGAACTTTCTCTTTGGTGGGATGACCGGACGATGTGCATGTGTATCCACATTATTGACTTCAATCGTCCTTTTGTCATTGTAGCCTTGAGGCGAAGCATGTTTAGCAACCTTGACCCTTCCAGATGTTATGGCATCTTCCAATTGAATTCCCGCCCCCATTAAAGCCTTGAAGTTGGCATAGTAATTACCCACCATATGGTCATAGTAAATTGGCTGAAGGTTCTTGATCACCATTTGTACTTGATCCTCCTCTGTGGGCCTCACCACCATCAAAGAGGCCTTGCTGCGCCACCTTGAGATGAAGGCCGAAAATGTTTCTTGGGCCCCTTGCTTGGTTGTCTCAAGGTCCCTCTTAGTCACATCCACCTCAGTGTTGTAGTTGTATTGTTTCATGAACTCCTCGCACATATCCTCCCCTCGGCCAATTCGGTTTTCATCCAAAGTCATGAACCATTTCAAGGCAGCTCCGGACAAAGTTCTCGGAAACAATTGGACCATCATCTCAGACCCTATCCCCAAAGGTTGCAGCAGCCTCACGTAAATCTTTAGATGGGTCATGGGGCACCCGATCCCATTGAACTTTTCCATGTCAGGCATCTTAAACTTCTCGGGTAGACGGGCTTTAGGGAATAGTGATAATCGATCCAAGTTCCAGTCATCTTCTTTTCTATTTATGTTTTTCACCATATCCTCGAGCTTCTTGAGTCTGTCCCTATCAACAACCCTTTGTTCCTTCCCATCAGCTTTTTCTGCCCCTTGCTTCGAGGATTGCGTTTCATTCCCTCCGTTAGACACAACTTTCCTTGCTCTCACATCGTCGATAAGCGCCCTCAAATCAACATCGTCCAGTTCGATCATCAACTCCTTCATCAAATCTGCTCTCTCGGTTTGTACATCTTTTCCACTCATAGTGCCCTCTAGATGCGCCTTTCATAAAATGAGGTTCATAGCCATCAAGAATCCTAAATTTGGGTTTTTTTTTTTTTTTGAAAACGGTGGGAATGTGTGATGGAATACATTTGCAAAACGTTTTTCTCACTCTCCCAAAATATATTTTTCATGAAGACTCAGGTTCAAAAGGGTTGAAAAATGAGGCACCCTAGCTCGAATTCGTTTTTGTGTTTTGAACGACATATAATGCAATGCTCAATGTATGCAACTGTGAATTCCCTAAACAAGGTAGACTGGACATAGAGGAAAACTGGGGAGACAACACCAAAAATCTAATATCAGCTTAAGCATGTGTACTTACTTCCCTAAGATTCCTTTCCTAGACTCATCAGTTCACACCACGCGATATAGCACCCTACGCAGAGTTAGCACGGCGGCCCAGCGAAATTTTTTTTACTATACACTTGCCTATGTATTTTTTATTGGTTTTTCTGATTTATCAAAATAAAAGCACTCTATTTACACATACAAAAATGTACAATCAAAATCTCACAACAAATGCACATACCACTTATTGATTCAATATGCATGAGATGCTCAGGGTATGCAGCTGGTTGGGGCCAAAAGACTGCCGCTAGGGAATAGGTTGACCTACTCACATGTGATAATGGATATCGTGTGAGGTCCGAGGCCAGTTAATCCCCATCATTGCTAAGCATCGAGAAACGGGTTCATGCAAGCCACCATCACTTAAAGAAAGTATGTGGTGGACTTGGCTTCCCTCGCCCTCTTACGGTAAAGGTTTCACATAAATCATCATGAATGCAGGGCACTTATGATGACAAATAAAAAGGCACACAAAGCTCCATGATGGCACAAGGTTTCTTGAACCCACTACTTCCCTAGTGGAGTCGCCAACTGTGAGAACCCCACCTAAAATCACTTGGGCCTTCTCACCTAATCCTTTCACCTTCTTCCTCGGGTCAATCCCATATCATTGGAGTCGCCATCCAAGTTTTATTAAGGGCAAAACTTGGAAAAACCTTCGTATGACTCCTTAGGCAACCGGTCATGGCAAACCAAAGAAATGGGATTGGGGGTTCGTCACATATGGGAAGGTGTTAGGCACCTGTCCCTGTTGGGTCGAAACCTTGTGCAATCAAAGAGCATAAATGTGCCTTGTGAAAGTGTGCAAGAGTGTGAAAAGTAAAGAAAAGAGGGGAGAAAAAGACTTGGCTTGCATCCCGTTGTGAAATCGAGACTACCTACGTACCCGAGTGATCGGGGTCAAAGCCACGTAGTTCTAAACATGGCATACAGTGGCCACTTACATCTTCAAAAGCATCAGCAATCAATCACCAAGAATCAATCAAAAAGGATTTAGGATTACCTTGTGTAGTCCTCCTTTAGCTCCTTGCAATGGGTTGAGTTCTACACCCACCTTCTTGCCACTCCTTAGCTCTATGGTTGATCCTCTTCTTGATTCCTCCTTGCTAGACTACTGCTTAATGCTCCCCACAAAAATCCTCTAGAGTTTTTGCCTTAGAAAATATTTCTAAGCTTGGAGAAGTAGAGTTTCTCCAAGCAAGAAATGCTTATGGGTGTGTATGTGAGAAAAATTGTGTGTCCTTTGAAATGTGTGTGGGGGGCCTTATTTATAGTGTTCTGGGAAGCCTAGGGGCGTGGACCTGCTTAATGGTGAAGATTATGCCCGAAAATTTGGTCCAAAACCGCGTGGGATCGAAAAAGAAACAAAAATCAGAGATTTTTGGAGATCCTGGGCACCCATGACCGCCATGGCCGGCGGTCATGGCCACAAGACCGCCAGGGCTTGGTGGCCATCCCGTGATGACCCCTGGGCCCTCCCGGTTTTGTGCATTCTTTTCTTTTTTGCTCCTCATTCCCCCTAATCCAGCTCTGATTTGATCCTACCACGTAATCAACCCCTAATCTACCCAGAATCACTCAATTACTTGATTAGCACTCCCCCAAATCATTCCATAATCAAAAGATTACACATTAACACCCAAAATCATACCAAAAACACAAAATCTACTTAAATGATAATTAACTCTGATTTTCCACGAAAATCAGAGCTAAAATTGATGTGCAAGAAATGTGTTAATGGGCTGGACAAACTCTGGAGAATAATTAATTTGGACCCTTAAATCTGTTAGGACTAATGCTTCCATGTCTCATTTCAGGGTTTTGATAATGACAAACCAACCAAAGCTCCATTGATGAATTCCTTGAAGCAAAAAGACACTAATCAAAGAAGCACAAGTCTAAAGACAAAGGAGTACAAGATTTGAAGCAACAAGGATGAAGATATATAGAGAGTTCATCTATAGAAAATCCTTGTAAATGGTAACTCAAGAATTCCAAGTTAATGCTCAAACCAAAAATCATTTTCCTCATGCATCTTCATAAATCATGCAAGTCATAAAACTGGTTTTTGAGTCCTAAGCAAAATCAAGAAAATTGTCGTAGACATAAAACATCGATGTTGTCATATGAACATCGATGTTGTGCCTTAAAAACATCGATGTTCTGTGTACAACATCGATGTTGCATCAAGTCGATTTTTAATCTTTTTGGCAGTAGCTCTACAACATCGATGTTGGATTATAAAACATCGATGTTCTTGTGACCGTTGGTCAAAACATCGATGTTGTCCAATAAAACATCGATGTTGTGAAAATTGCCTTCAAGTTGAATTTTGGCAGTAGCCATAAAACATCGATGTTGGAAACTGAAACATCGATGTTCTTGCATAACCCTTTTTCATCATATTTTTGCGAAGCTAAAAAACATCGATGTTGTATTTGAGAACATCGATGTTTTCTATCAAAACATCGATGTTGCTCATACAAACATCGATGTTTTACTAGCCGTTGGCTCAATTATTTGAATACAACGGCTAAACATCGATGTTCTTGAGCAAAACATCGATGTTGTGCCGTTATGAGCAGAAACCTTTTTCCAACAAGCATGTTACTTTGTTTAAAGAGTTTCAGACTTTGTCCCCAACATCTATATGTATGTTTAAGACTATAAATAGAGGCCAAAAACCTCACTTTCAGTTTGATCAACTCCCATATACATTCAAGTATTCTTTGAAAATCATTCAACCAATTTGTGAGCTATAACTTGTGAAAATTCTGAGTTGTTCAATAAGAGCTTTCTTTTGTACTCATATCCACTCTATTAGAGAGTTTTGCTTGAGAGATTGTAAGTGTTATTCATACACCATAAGGGAGGATTGTTCCCTTGTGAGAAGTCTTAAGGTATGGTATCCTTAAGCAAGTCTAGGATTCTTGAGATTAGAATTCCTAGGAAAGTCTTGAAGTGAGGTATCTTCAAGCAAGAGAGCTGAAGTTCATGTGACTTGAACTTTCAGGGTTTAGGATTCTTGTGACTAGAATTCCTAGGTTGTAACGGTTTGTTAAGCACCCGTAACCTTAACGTAGATAGTGAAATCTTCAAGTGAGACTTGAAGGGCTGGATTAGCCACACTAGTAGAGTGTGTGTGAACCAGGATAAATCTTTGTGTCCTTCTTTCAATTCCGCAATTTAATTCCTGCAAAGTTTTTTTTTAATTTTGGGCCATAAGCTATTCACCCCCCCTCTAGCTTAAGCCTATTGTATCTAAAAATTGGTAGCGGAGCCTAACTCTCTGAAAGACTTAATCGTTTGAGAGGTATTATCCATGGCTTTTTCAAGTAATGAGTTTGCAGGAAACAATGAAGGACAGTCCATCACCCGTCCATCGTTGCTCAATGGCGCCAACTATACATATTGGAAGGAGAGGATGAGAGTCTTTATTCAATCCAACAACTTCACTCTCTGGCGGACAATTAAGAATGGAGATCAAATTCTGACGAAGAGAGTTGGTGAAATTATGGTGGCCAAGACGGAAGAGGAGTATAATGCCGAGGACGTCAAGAAAGTTCAAAACAACTTCATGGAAATCAACATACTCCATTGTGCACTCAATCAAGAAGATTACCAAATGATTTCACGATGCACTACCGCCAAGGACATTTGGGATATGCTGGAAGTCACCTATGAGGTAACAGATAGTGATGATAAAACGGATTTCCAATGTCTCATGGCAAAGGAAGAAGAAGCGGAAGAGGTAAGTGATTCTGAACCTTCTAATCATGATGAATTGCAAGACGCTTTTAATGAATTGTATGTTGAATATATTAAAGTCTCTAAGATTCATTTAAAGCAAAAGAAACAAATTGCTTCATTAGAAAAGAATCTAGAAGAGATTACTTGTGAAAATGAGAAATTGAAGGAAGAAAATAGGGATCTAGGCATACCCAAAGAATGTTCATCATGCAACTCCTTAAAAGGAGAATGTGAGAAGCTGTCTAATGAAAATGTTAAGCTTAGAGAAGAAAATAAGTTTTATGGAAAAAGAAGTGCTAACAAACCGGATAACTTAGAATGCACGTCATGCAAATCCTTAAAGAAGCAAGTTGAAAATCTTGAGGCAACATTAAAGAAATTTAGCACCCCTCAGAAAAATTTAAATTCTATGCTAAACAATTTGCAATCAACTAAACATGGAATATGTTTTAGAAACGAACCTAAAAGACCTAAAATTGAGCCTAGGAAGTATAAGATTCAACCTAAGGGTCACCATGTTAGTAAAGTGCATAAACATGGACAGCATAATTATTATCAACCCAGATGGATGTACAATCCAAATGTTATTTGCCATTACTGTAATAGAGTAGGACACATTGCTCCTACTTGTTTTACTAGGCATAGACATTGGACTCAAGATGAAGCCTATCGTCATCATGTCCCTAACACTCATGGACCCAAAAAGATTTGGGTACCAAATTCCCTTTGATTTGTTTTGCAGGTATGCTTGAAAGCATCAAGTGTACTTTGGTACCTTGATTGCGGATGCTCCAAGCAAATAATCAAAGAAGCATCCAAGTGGCGACATTTATCCATGTGGGACTTGTAGATAAAAACATCGATGCCCATCTGAGTAACATCGATGTTCGGAGTTTTTCAGTTCACCTAATTGTCCAACCAGTGGCTGAAAAACATCGATGTCTTGCAGCCAACATCGATGTTTCCATGAGAACTGTCAAAACACAAATCAAGCATACACATCGATGTTTTGTATCAAATGTCGATGTTCGGTAAGAACTTTATTTTTCTAATAATCTTTAAAAGTCGATGTTCGTTTTCTACATATCGATGTTACTCATTCCAAGCTGTTTAAAATTTCTGTCTAGTGGTTGAAACATCGATACCTCATTCTTGAACATCGAAGTTCTGCCCTTGTTGCATTTTCACAGCTTAGAAATAAGTTAACCTTCTCACTTAAGTTAAGAACTTTAGGTACCATGTTCATGACAAAATGTTTCAGGAAGAATATTCAGATTTCTTTCAAATTAAGTAAAGCATGTAGTTAGTGCACAATTGATCAAATTGAGATTAGTGCACAATTGATCAAATTGAGAAACACTAGATTGTTGATGAACACTCACACAAGAAGAACTTTATGTCATACAAATACTTTTATTGATTATAAAGTTTGAGTACAGCTGCTGAATCTTAAAACACACACACATTCGATTACATCATATATTTTACAATCACACTTACAAACAAGAAATGCAGAATTACATCATACATATTCATTACAATTATTATCTGCTTCTAACGATTTGGTTCAGCTGTTACAGTAAAGCCATTAGGAGTATTGACTATGTTAACCCTAATGACATGACTCCAAGCAAACCACTTTCCACCCGAGTTGTTCTGGCCAGGAAGCTCGAACCGATGTGTTGATGGAAAGCGAAGAGGGATAACTCCGTGGTTTCTGGTTTGCTGCCATTGAGTCTCTGTAAGCAGAACCATATTAGGTTTATATTGGTTCTTCAGGTCTCGCAGGATTCGGACAAAATCTTGGGAACGTGTTGTGATACCCCTACAGTTCCACACCAAAAGGCGAACCTTTGGCCAAGTGGGCGCTACTCCAGCTACTCGAGGAATGCTCTGAGCTGTCATTGTAATCTGGTAATAACTGCCCTCGTTCAAAGTCTGGTAGGTTGGTTCCAACTGAAGCTCCTGAAACCTGTCAGAGATAAAGAACATTGTGGAATTGGTCGTACCGTAGTAGGATGCTCGCAGGGATTGTTGATGCTCCAGGAAGATGACTTCTTCCATAGGGGTGACGAAGAATCGGGAAGAATAAATCTCGTCTACGAAGACAAGACGGGGAATTCTTGCTAGTTCCTCTGGCAATGGCCCTTGTTGCTCATTTACAATGCTGAACGCCAACCGATTTCTTCTACCTACATTTGCACCCTCAACAAAAAAGACGGAGGAAGGGGAAGGCATTTTCTTTTTGCTTTTGAATTTTTTTTTTTGCTAATCTCTCTTTCTGAAGTTGGCTTATATTTTTTTTTTTTTTGTCTAATGAGCTTAATCCCTGTCTTTTATAGATCCAAATGTGCGGTGTCATTCTTCCAAGGGCAGACCCCTACCACACTTGGCAGAGCTTAAGAGATTCTCCGACAAATAGAAACGCCAAGTTCATTATTACTAATCTTCAATTTTGTAGCTAATCAAATATCTGCTTTGTTGAAAATTCAGGCCTAAATTGCATTATTGATCCGACACGGGATTTACTGTCCATTTAGCTAGGTATCAGAGACTATCAAAGTCTAACCGACAAGACAATTTCTCGAGCCCGGTGCACTGACGACAAGAAGAAAATGTCTCTTAGGGGCAGAGGGACACTTACCACCTCTTGAAATTGTCACACATGTTTCATCTCCATAAAACTCATGTATTATCCATTGCTAATTTGAGCATCCAAGGCTCTATTAACTTTGTTTTGTAGGGACATTTCATTTCGGACACTCAGCAAGGATGAACAGGTAAGAATCTTACCAAACAAACAGAGAAACATCAATGTTTCCCCGACCAACATCGATGTTGGATGCATCACACAAGTGGCAGAGTGTTGAAAACATCGATGTTGCCTTTCACAACATCGATGTTCAGGTAAGTCTTTCAAATTCTTCATTATAACATAGTGCTTAACCATCAGTCTGGCAGTACGCCAAAAACATCGATGTTGTGGTATAAACATCGATGTTTGAAAAATGGATTTTTTTTCTTTTTCTGCCGAGAGCCAAAAACATCGATGTTTATGATAAAATATCGATGTTGGGACGTTACAATTTTTAAAAAATATAGCCGTTGGAAGCCAAAACATCGATATTTTGGGTGAAAACATCGATGTTTTAACATTAAAAACTAGCCGTTACACTTCACAACGGCTAGCTTTTTGGCTTCTCTATCAAAAACTCAAACCTTCCCTTCTCCTTCTCACCTACAATCTGATTTCTTTCATCCTTTTACCATCTCCATACATTCTCTTCTCCTCTCTTGTCCACATACACTCCTCCTCCTTCCATTTTTTTTTTTGTCCACATACATCTTCATTTTGTGTCTACATACATTTCTCCATCACTATATCTATCTCTTCACCTCTTCTCCTCTGCTCACTCCCACGTCTTTCTCTTTTTCCATCTTCCTCTTTCTTCCAAACTTCTCTTTTTATCATACACACCATGGCTGGGGGTAGGAGGAGCCCTAAAGAAAAAAAAAAACCATCAAAGAACACCCAACCAAAAAGAGAAGTTCCTCTAGTTCCATGCATCAATATCCTGTCACGGGTTCCAATCTTTGGTTCACCTCAAGACAACAACTCAATCACTACCTTACTCACTTTGCCAATCGTCTCATCGCTCCACCTCGATATCTACCCCAGGAGTATCCTCAAGAGAAACACTATGACAATCTTCAGAGGCTCCTTCATGAATCCCACCTTTGGGAGTTTGTCACACGTAGCAGGCGCGAGTTTAATGCCGATTTCGTCCGAGCTTTCTACTCGACTCTTCAACGAGACAGTGACACTCTCTTAGTCCAAATTAATGGGAAGGTCATTCAAATCACCTTAGAGCAGCTCGCCAATGTTGCCCACCTACCGATCCAAGGTCATGACATTTCAGGTTATGGGGGAGATCATTTTCTCACTCAATATGAGATTCCCCTTCTTGTTGAGCTTGGGTTCACTGAAGTGAAGAAGAATCGCTCCGGACGACCCACCATTCATACCATCAATCCAGAATACCGAGTCCTCTTTTATCTTGTCACACGAGTGATCAAACCCCGAGCCGGGAGTCACACCACTATAACCATTGAAGACGAGAAGATTCTGCACGCCATTCTTCACGGTGCACCCATTAATTGGGCACGGCTCGTCTTCATGCACATGGCAGACCACGCAACAAATATCCATCCTCTGCCATATGCCTTCTTGGTCACCGACATTCTGCTGGCTACAGGATGCAACCCGCTAGAGGGAGTTCTGACCCCTCATACTAAGTTTTGGGCCATTTGCGATGCCACTTTCAGAACCGGCCAAGCTGAAGCTGCTCAACAACCTGCCCAGGCAGCCGAGCAACAAGCTGAGGAAGCACAAAGAGCCGATCTTCTGGCGCTTCCGGCTCCTGAACAAGCACCAGTGGTTACGCTCGAATCCATTGCAGCCTCCATGCATGATCTACACCTCAATTTCAACACCATGGGACAATCTATCAACACCATGGGTCACAGAATCAAAGGCATGGAACGATCCATTGGGCGCATAGACACCGAGGTGCAAAGACAAGGACACGACATTAGGGCTTATTTTAATCACATCAACTACAATTCTCCACCATACTACCAAGGCTACGATTTTGGTGGTGATGAGGATGATAATGATGATGAGGAGGATGAGGACTATGCTCCCATGGACGTTGAGCAAGAAGAAGGTGATGAAGAAGATGAAAGCCATGAGGATGAAGAGGACAACGATGATGATAATGATGATGATGATGACATTAGCCCATCCTTTTAAACTTTTTTTTGCTTTGTTTAACTTTATGTCTTTCATGTTTAAGTATCTTTCAAATTCAATAAAATGCTTCTTATTGTTGTTTCTTTTTGCTAATGACAAAAGGGGGAAGATAATCAAGTATATGCACCAAGTTAGTATATGCACCAAGTTAGGGGGAATCATAAATTGAAAAGTTGAAAAATATAGGGGGAATTAATCTTCTTAAGAACTCATAAAACTTGGCATATACTAACATGAGTTTGTCATTATCAAAAAGGGGGAAATTGTTAGGACTAATGCTTCCATGTCTCATTTCAGGGTTTTGATAATGACAAACCAACCAAAGCTCCATTGATGAATTCCTTGAAGCAAAAAGACACTAATCAAAGAAGCACAAGTCTAAAGACAAAGGAGTACAAGATTTGAAGCAACAAGGATGAAGATATATAGAGAGTTCATCTATAGAAAATCCTTGTAAATGGTAACTCAAGAATTCCAAGTTAATGCTCAAATCAAAAATCGTGTTCCTTCATGCATTCATATCATAAAACGA
>JAKUCV010005544.1:0-39136 GCA_028386065.3 Turnera subulata | reverse complement strand
GGATCCATTAGTTGCATCATGGGTTGCATACAGAGTCATTGTGAGTCGTTAAGTCTTCCGCTGTGCTGTTTATTTTGCCGTTGGGCCGTAGGCCATATTGTTGTTGCTTACAGTGTTTGTGTGAGTTAAAGTCTTCCGCTGTGCATATTATTATTGATGTTGGGCCAATGGGCCGATTTTATTATTATTGATGTTTGTTATTTTGGGCCGTTGGGGCCGAGTTGTTGTTGTATACACTGTAAGCTGAGTCATGTTGGGTTGGGTTGGGTCGTCACAGTTCCGGCACGTGTTTACTGTGTACGGTAAATACGGGTCGGGGCGTCTCATTTTGGTAGCGGAGCGGGCGTTAGGTCTTGTCGGGCAGTCTATGTGAGTTGTTGTCTTGTTTGCATAGTTCGCTCCAGTTGTTTATTATTTTACATCATTTAGTTAGTGCATTATGGATCCAGTCGAGGGACGCCAGCTGTCGCGGAGCATACACACATAAGGTAAATGATGCCACAATATGCGAAGATACGAATATTATTAATACTGATAATATTGGGAATACAAAGGGACATATTACATGATATTTAATAAAAAGGGAAATACAACATTGATTTTTGATAATTTATAAAAATAAAAATACATTTAACGGTTCGCAACGACGTTGACATGGAAGCTGTTAGCGTCACTGTTGACGTTGACCGTGACTCTGTCGCTCCAAGAGAGCCACATGACGCCTCTATCGCGCTGGCCAGGAATCTCGAACCGGTTAGCTTGAGGGAATCGGAGTGGAATCAGACCGTGATCGTCTCGTGGTTGCCACTGCGTCTCCGTCAGAAGAACCATGTTGGGCTTGTACTGGTTCTTCAAGTCCCTTAGAGTTCGCGAGAACTCCTGAGCACGCCTTGCAACTCCTCTGCAGTTCCACACCAGTAGCCGTACCTTTGGCCAGGTTGGAGGTAGCCGAGTCATTCTGGGTATGCTCTGCGCTGTCATTGAGAGCTGGTAGTAAGCACCTTGCTCCACAGTCTGGCAGGTGGACTCCAAGTTGAACTCCTGTAGCCTATCCGAGATGAAGAACATCACGGAGTTTGCTGAGCCGTAGTAGGAAGTCCTCAGTGTCCCATGATCCTCTAGGAAGAACACTTCTTCCATTGGAGTGACGGAGAACCGCGACGAGTAGAGTTCGTCGACGAAGACCAGTCGGGGCATCCTGCCGAGCTCGTTCGGTAGTTCTTCAGCGCGTTCGTTGACCATGCTGTACGCCAGTCGATTCCTTCTGCCAAGGTTGGCACCTTCAACGAAGAACATGGAAGATGGAGCAGGCATCGTTTTTGGAACGTGTGGGATTCTGTTTTTGGAGCGTTGCGTTTTTGTTTTTCAGAATGGTTTTGTTGCGTTAATGCTTTTGATAATTTACACATCACCGCTCCTTCTTTAATACACCTATGGGGAGCGTGTTTATTGTTTTTGATTTTCAAGATTTGCTTTTTGAATTTTACCGTTGTTGTATTTAATGTTTTGTTGCTTTATGCGATTTTCGGACCCATGCCAGAGTTTTTCAAGCTTTTCCTAACTCATGATTTTCTTTCGCTCTGGCTACCTTGTCTTTTCTTTCCATGGTTTTACTATATTTTCCTGCATCTTTTATCACTTGCATCCGTGACCGTTGATGCTAGACGGATGGGACCACACCTCGACAAGAGTGCATGTGCGACAAGTTTACAGCTATTCGGACATCGTGGAGAGATGCGAGCTTTGTCAGACGTTTTGGCTTATGCAGAAATTGTGAACAAGTGGGTAACGTGTCTTTCGAGGGACACAGGACGTTCCCGTGATCATCGCTGTGCGTTACGTTTCTGGGGATCGAGGATGTTTTCGTCCGTTACGAGCACCGTTCATGAAACATTTTTTTTGTTTTAATTTCTTTTCGTTTTGAATTTGTTAAACGAGATTTGTTTTTAATTTCTTTATACTTGATTTTATATATTCTTATAGTTGATTATTATTTTGCTTTGAGATGTTATTTTTCCATTTAACAACAGACTTGGTAACATAAGAGATTTTTGATTTAAAAGGAAATTATTTTATTTATTTCATAATACGGTTTACAACAGGAGGAGAAGTGCTCTAAGGAGCTACTTGCTTCTCTAGGTCTTTTACAAGGTTTTTGACATTTTCCATGTGCGGGAACAGCTCCATGCACGCTAGTTCGATTTGCGCCACCGCCGAGCTGATCTTCTTCAGCGAGAAGTTCAGTTGCGTCATCTTTTGTTGCGGTGTGCTGCTCTCAGCTACCGCCTTGCCCTTCTTGTCATCAGCCTTCTTGGTAGCACGTTTCTTCCGTCGTTTTGGGGAAACGACCATGTGCTCCTGCAGGCCGACGATGTTGGTCTTGAACCGCTTCTTTGGAGGTTCATCATCGGAGCTTGTCGGGAAAGCTTTGCCGCCGATGTAGCTGTTGTTCTCAGAGTCAGAAGTTGTCCTTGATCTCAGTGGAGAATCCATGACTGTGTGTGAGTATGCAGGTCATGAGATTTGGTATTTATAAGCGGATGAGATGTCGCTTAAGGGTATAAGCGGTATCTCATGTTGAGGTTGGATACCTGGCAGAGTGTGCCAGAAGCTTATCGTGGTAGGACCCACGGATAAGACGGAATTTCGGGGACGAAATTCTTTTTAAGGTGGGTAGACTGTAACAGCCCGGGTAAAATTTTTGATTTTTACCGGGACTGTAGAAATTGTTTTACCATGATTTACTGTTGAATTAATCTTGGGTAATTAATTCACGGTAAAACGGGAGTCGTTTTTCAAAACCGAGGGTTTTCCCGCGCTCGTGATTTTCCCGCGGATTTTTCGGACCTAAGCTGGTATTTTTCGGGTTTCGGAATTTCTCGGAAAATCACACCGGAAAATAACTAAGGAGGTATCGGTTATTTTCTGGTCCGGATCGGATTCGCCCGTAATGCAGACGAACTGCATTATTGTTAATCACATGTTAAATAGTAATTAACATGTTATAAATTGAGGAATCAGCAGGAGGGTAACCGGGTGAGGAGGAGAAGAAGAAGAAAAAAAAAGAAAGGAGAGAAAAGGGAGAGGAAAAAGAAAAAAGAGAGAAAAAGAAAAAGCGAGAAAAAGGAAAAAAAAAGAAGAGAAAAGGAAAAAAAAAATAGGAAGAAGGAAAAGAAACAGAGAGGAAAAGAAATAAAAAAAAGAGGAAAAAAAAAGAAATACAGAAAATAAGAAAAGAAAAGAAAATCGGAAGAAAAAGAAAAGAAAATAAAGAAAATTGCAGAAAAAGGAAAAAAAAGTATGGTGAACAGTGCCGTCAACCCCGGGAGCGCCTCCATCACTGTTCACCTCGAGCCGATCCCCGGCGAATCTCGCCGCACCACCACCGCCGTCGGAACCGCCTCACCATCGCGACCTCAATGGCGCTGCCCCCGCCTGACGCCGCTGCGAGACGCGCCGTCCAGAAGCCTTGACCCGTCGGCAGACCCGGCGGATCCAGCTCCTCGGTGTCTCCCGTTTCTTGCCGGCGTTGCAGCGCTGGTTTTCCGCCGTCCCCGCGCCGCTCGTGCCGCCTCGACGCCGTGGTAGAGCTCGCATTCCCTCCTGTGCCCGTCGTCGCCGTCGCGCCGCTGCGACCCGCCAAGGTAAGCAGATCCGCTTCGTGTATCAGGTCGTGGGATTCGGGTTGATGATTAGTTGGGCTCGGGCTGGCGGGCTACAGGCTGCGCGCGGGCCTGCTGCTGGTCAGTCTTGGCCTGGGCCTGTCCTTGGGCTTGGGTTCTGGGCTGGGCATGGGCTTACTGTTCATGGCCCAGTCCAGTAAAAAAAATAATAAAATAAAATGATATATATGTCTATTTATTTAATTTCGGGAATAAAATAAATTTTGGAAAAAAATATATTTACTTTGAGAAAATTATGGACAGTATAATTCTGGTATTTTCAGGAAAACATAAATACATTTACTTTGATAAATAATTAAGTTATGTTTTGGAAAACTATTGTTATTTGGAAAAAAAATATATATGCCTTGGAAATAATTTCTGAAAATTTAATATGAGTGCTATTTCGTCTGGAAAATTATGATTAAAGTATATGTAAATAAATATGTATTTGGAAAATTAAGGTTAATTATATTTTGTGTTGGAAAATTAAATTGTATATATATATATTTAGAAAAAGATAAATACTATATATTTTCTAGAAATTATAAATAGGTTGTTATTTTCTGGAAAAATTATGATGAATATTATTTTGGGAAATTATAATTATTTTATGAAAATATATTTTGAAAAAGAGTTTTAACTAAAGTATGTTACCGAAATTATATTCGGATATACGTATGGTTAAATGTTTTCGATAAATCGGGATAGGATTAATTCGTAATATTGGCATCATAGAGTACCGAATATGTGCATTTATGTGTATGCATTGTTTTGTTGTATAGGTTATGATATCGAGCAGTTCCTGTGGAACCGGCTTTGGACCGATTGATGTTTCCAGAGTTGAGTAATCGGCTAAGGTGAGGTTAAGTAAATATTTATTTACATCCCGTGATATCAAGTTGCTGTTTGCTTACTGTGTCCAATGATGCTGGTATGATACTTTGTGGCTGTGTGTGGTTTGTTGTGTGATGAATTGAGATGATAATTGTTGCCGTTGATGTTGTGTAATTATTATTGTTGTTGATATTATTGATGATGTTGGGATTTGTGGATATAAGTGAGATTGTTGCTGTTGTTGACTGTAGAATTGTGTGAGTTGAGTACCGGGGGTACTATTATGTGATGACAGTTTGGTATTGGATATTATCCAGACGAGCGGAGAGGCTGCGAGCCTGCTCGGGATAATGAGATAATGGTTGGATGATAGAAATGTAGTAACTAGTCGAGGGGAAAGAAAATAATAAAATGGAAACACTTAGACATCTAGTAAGTCACAGTTAAATGTTGGAACAGCCAGATGGTAGTCTTAGATTATGGTGCTGGGGGAGAGTTAGTGGCTGGTGCCTGCTCCCTGTCTGTACCAAGTTATTGTTATTGTTTGGGCACTGGGGGAGAGTTAGTGGTTGGTCCTGCTCCCTGTCTGTGCCAGTTATTACGTGGAGGTACCGGGGAGGGGTCCACGGGCTAGCTAGCTTGACTACCAGGCGACGGCCATCATTTAACTTGTGATAGGGGCCCTGATAATAAAATTGGAATAGTTTGTCTAGAATCACCAGTGTGTATTTAAGGTTCGTGAGAACCTTGGTTAATTGTTGTGTTGTGACTTGGAATAGTTACGGTGTATGTATATGTATATTTGCTTATGGGTTTACCCGGTGGGCACTTCGGACTCACCCCTCACCTGCGGGCTTTCATCCCGTAGGTTGAGTTATTTGTGGTTCAGGTATATTGCATTCCAGACAGGCTGCGGCGTTATCCCTTGGACGGGCTTGGATCCATTAGTTGCATCATGGGTTGCATACAGAGTCATTGTGAGTCGTTAAGTCTTCCGCTGTGCTGTTTATTTTGCCGTTGGGCCGTAGGCCATATTGTTGTTGCTTACAGTGTTTGTGTGAGTTAAAGTCTTCCGCTGTGCATATTATTATTGATGTTGGGCCAATGAGCCGATTTTATTATTATTGATGTTTGTTATTTTGGGCCGTTGGGGCCGAGTTGTTGTTGTATACACTGTAAGCTGAGTCATGTTGGGTTGGGTCGTCACAGTTCCGGCACGTGTTTACTGTGTACGGTAAATACGGGTCGGGGGCGCTTCATCAGCACTTGATTTCTATTATTAAAAAAATTCCAACTATAATTTTTAGGCATTTGATAAGTAAAAAAAAATAAAAATAATTAAGTAATAAGAAAAGGCTAAAAAAATGAAAGTATTTTATTCGTGTTCTAAATAAATAAAATTTAATTTATACATCAATATCTAATCCAATTTTTTATGCATATGCATCGTGATATATAATATAAATAATAATTGGAAGAATAATATTGTTTTAAACTAGTAATATTTACTATTATATGTTTAGTTAGATTTTTATATATAAATATAAAAAATAAAATTTAATTTAAATATCGTTGTCTAATCTAGTAGCAATACTTTTTTTAATCTATTCAGTAGGATTGTTTTTCTATTCAATTCTTTCTGGATGACAAGATGCACTCTTGATTTCAGTTGCGAATCTATTACCATCAACCAAGCATGACCTAATCGAAAACGGATTTTTGGTACAGTTGGTACCCAACTTTCTTATGTTGCAATCATGTACCTATAACTTTTTCTGAGATATTTATATACCCAAACTTTTCATGGTCATGTCAATCATAGGTCCCGGACTGGGCATATGCTGACATGGATGCTGTCCAAAATTAGGCACCTATCCGTTGCACAAAATGACGTCGTTTCACTATCGTTTGACGTTGTTTTCACACCACATGGGTCCCACCCTTTTTCCAACTCCTGACCCAGCTTTCCACCCAATTCTATCCTAGTTTAAGGTTCAACCAAAACGTTTAATGGCCCAAAGCAGAATTTTTCTTCACTTGCCCTTTTTTTGGATTTGTAATTTACCAGAATTAAAGAAAAAAAAGGGTTAATGGTATATTTGGTACACTTAGTAGTTCAAATTCGTCAATTATATACCCTGACTTTTTTTCCCGTCAATTATGTACCCGCACTTTTTTTTTTTGGTAAACAACGAGCATTATAACAAACTAAACAGTATCCACCCGTGTGAATGTACCCGCACTTTTGAATTTGCGTCAATTGTATACCTCGGGCAGCACTTTGATGACGTGGCATGCTGCCCGTTAATGCTGGTTAGCAATCTAGTCCCCTAGTTTCTGAATTAATCAAATAAGTCCTTTATTAGTATACAATTTAGTCCACATATTTTTTATTATTTATAATTAACCGTTAGTATTATATGTAATTATTACTTATACAAATTTTTATTACTAAATTATTTTTAGTGTATAATATTATTTTTATTTAAATAATAAGCATATATTTTTTTTACAATAAATTTGTAATACATAACTAGTTGTATTTATAAATGAATGTACATATATTACCTAGTATAAGAATTATTCAATTATATTACTTAATTAACTTAAATTTTTAATCAAAGATTTTAAATTTAAAAAAATTATTTTATTAATTTTGACAATTTTGGAATTTTAAATTTTGAAAATAATACGAAAATGAGTCCCAATTACCATAAATAATAATAACACAAAGATATTCTTTTAAAATCAAATTCATCTCCTAAAAACTAGCAGCACTTCCAAAGTTAGAAATTATTTTTAGGCAAATAAAAATAATAAATATGTCTTTTGTTAAATTAAATTGTTTATGAATATTATTAAATTTGGCATAATTAACAAAATAATAAATTATTTTATTATTACTACTATAGGAGCATATTTATAAAAAATTTTAAAATTTTAATTTTCTTTTGATGATTAATTATAATTTAGTAGAATAATTAGAATTAATCATACATAAGCAATAATTATAACATTAAGTATTGCACAAGTTATAATTATATATAACACTAAAAACTTAAATAAAAGTCTAATTGTAAAAATATTAGATTTAATTGAATATGAATGAAATTTTGAGGGCTTAATTGTATAATTATAAAGAACTTATATGATTAAATTTAAAATTTATGGGGCAAACTGACAAGCACTATGAGCGGGCAGCATGCCATGTCATCAAAAAACTGCCCGAAGTACACAATTGACACAAATTCAAAAGTTTGGGTATATAATTGACGGAAAAAAAAGTCGGGGTATACAATTGTCGAATTTAAAAGAATTAGGATATCAAATATACCATTAATCCAAAAAAATAGAGAAAATATGCCTCTTCTCTTCCCATCAACCATCAACCACCACAGTTTAGAATTGCCCCAAGTACAGTAGGCTTAATTCATCTGTATTTGGTTAATTTATTCTTATATTAACCAATATATGAACCTTAAAACCAAAATCAATTGATTTTGTTGCTGCGAAATATTTTTCCAACCAAAAGTAAGATTTCAACCACCGACAAATTAAAAAGTCATAAACCCAATTTTTTCTAACCAATGGCCAATTAAATTAAAGAAGAAGAAGGAAAATTAACTCTCGTTGATGAACCAACAAAAGGAAAAGAAAAATATTGTTGAAGGTCCACAACTGCCAGAATCAAGTTCGGCCCTGGGGCCACATCCAGTGGGGACGGATTTGACAAAAGAGTCTACACATCTGCCCAGATCGGACCGCACCTCTGCCGATAAAGCAGGTCCAGCCTCTGCCCGAATCCACTACAACTACGGCATGTATGATTCATTTTTTGGGGATGAGATTCTTCAGCCTCCGCCCAGATCCAGTGAGGATGGATTTGGTGGTGTTGGATTCGACGGAATTGTTAACGTGCTGGTGGCTGAGATTTTATTTTTTTTTTAAGGGGATGTGGTGCGTTCCGATCAAGGACGAGGAGGAGTTGTGGGAGAGGCCAAATTGAGGGGGTGGGAGTAGGAGTTGGGATTGCTGGATTTGCAGTGGAGGGTAGGGGATAAATGAGGAAAGATGAGGGGAGGGTAGTGGTTGTGGTCTCAGATTTGCAGGAGGAGGTGGTGGTGGTGTTCGAATTTTGTTCTTCTTGGTTTTTTTTTTATTATTTTTATAAAGATGATTGACGGGAAAGATTAAGAGAAGATTTTAATGAGGAGGAGGAGGAGAAGTCCTAGGGTAATTCGTGTGTGAATCCTTTAATTTTAATCATACTGTAATTATGATTATTATTAAAAACTCAATTTTTAAATTTAGAAAAAAATTAAGTACATAATCAAGGAGAAAACTTTGGAAGTGAAGCGTATGTTAATCTCTTTCTTCGGGTACATAGGATGCCAATCTCTAATTTTGATATAAATATATTTTGTTTACATGAAAATTAGGGGAGAAATTGGTTTGAAAATAAATACCTTTTAAAATTTCTTAAAGAGAATATTTTGGAGAAAAAGTAGGATTTTGGCCATCTTTGATTTTAATGCGTAATAATAATAAATATTATTTTCTAAAATTTAAATTGGGTAAGTCTTAAACCGTTTGAGAACCAGGGTAGAACCATGTTGGAAGTTGGGTGAGGCACTGGGAAATCGATGGGACCCATATTTGACACGTGGACATGAAATAACGTTGTACCATGGTGAAATGACGTCGTTTTGTGCAACGGGCAGCTGCCTAATTTCGAGCAGCATCCATGTCAGCATATGTCCAGTCCGAGACCTATGACTGACCTGACCGTAAAAAGTTTGGGTATATAAATGTCTCGGGAAAAGTTGTAGGTACATGATTGACCCAACGTAAAAAAGTTGGGTACCAACTGTACCAAAAACCCAATCGAAAACAAGAGCTAAAAAATCAGTAATAAACATCTCAAAATCTTAGGAACGAGCAAATTTCAAGATCAGCTCTAATCTAATGCAAACGAAAAACAATTTGATACGGCTGGAACGAAAAACAATATTCTAAAGATTGATGCTCAACGATGTAAAAGGCAAAGACATAAAGTTAATAAACGGTTACAGGCAATATGTGGGAATTCTTCCCTTGTAAACTCTCATCTAACGAAAACATCAAAAGTATGTTTAATGGAAGAAAATAAGAGAAAGATGGGTGTTTTAACTTACCCAGACATGGAAGAACAGTGATGAATCAAAAGATGGGATTTTGACTTGTTTGTCTTTTCTCTGATTCTCTATTTTTTTTTATACGAGATAGATTAGGGATGGATTTGTTATTATTTAGGGATTTTAATATTGGTATAATATTTAAAAAACAAAAAAATGGGCATTTTTTTATTATTAACTTTATAGAACACATTTGTAAATAAAGTTTTTAAAAACCCTTGTAAATTTATGTGTTATGAAATTATTGGTCCACTTCAGCTTAGGTTTGGTACCGTAAACATAGCCCTGGGTACCGTAGCAATCCCCTATTTCTATTGGTTTAAGGTGTGTATGTGTTTGCTTGACCTGACTGCCAGTATGAGTGTTTTCTTAAATATTAGGGTAAATGTACTAGGAAAGGGGGGAGAGAGTGATAATTTGAGAGGGAGAAACGAAGAGACCTAGGGGTTAAAGTAATCTGTCCAAAGAGTACAGCTTAGGGAGTCACAATAAATGAACTTAGTTGCAGTGGCTGTGATAAAAACTATGGCACGCCACCGGTTATTCAATATCAGTGAAATCAGATTTGACGATGATGTAGACTACCAGACCATGAGAAAATGAGACCACGTTTTCCTATCCACCAAAAAAAATAAGACCATGTTTTCTTCATTAAATAAAATGGGCCTAAATGTGTGACTTATAGGCATTATCTAAAAGATTAGGGAGATTGGGCCTAAATTAGCTTTTATGTCCGCCCAACGTTTTTCAAAAGCTTAATGTTGTACTTTAAAATTTTGTCTGATTAAAATCGTAGGAAGTGGCTTTTAGTGTCCCCTTCCTCTCGAAATAATTGGTAATTTGCTCCAATATTGACACCTATCTAGTAGGGTTCACTTACCCTAATTTTCTCTCTCTTTTTTTTATACTAACCATTGAATTAAAGATGTATACAACAAATTATGATGCAGATTTGATGAAGATATTTGCGATGAGTCTTGATGTTGTACACACAATAAAAAAACATGGCGGGGCCTATCATTTTGTAGCAAATGAATTTTGAAATGAATATTTATTTTGGGTCCACATCTTAAAAAGAATGTGGAACAAAGAAAATGGAGGAATAGTAATGTTTGTATGGGTTTAAGGTATGTATGCGTTTGCTTGACGTGACTGCCAATATGGTTGTTTTTTAAAATTTTAAGGTAAAAGTAATTAATATGATTATATCCATATATATAGATAGAAACCACTCTTTCCCATCACCTTCTGAATCTATACCTAATTCAAACTCTCCCTCCCTCTCTCATCAAGAACTCCCATCCTTCTTCCTTAAAATGACATCTTAATACTACACGCATCATTCTAAATATAGTAGTGGGATGCACCTTTATAAACACCTCACTCATCATCACTCAGCTCTCACCCCACAAATACCAAATCATCTGAAAGAAAGATGAAGAGATTTGTTTCCTTCCTCTTTGGGAGGAAGACGAAGAAGGAAGGAAAGACATGTATACCTGCATCTCTAGTGGAAACACCTTCTCCGCTCTCTCCCTAAAAATACCAAATCACCCGAAAGAAAGATAAAGAGATTTGTTTTCTTCCTCTCTGGGAGGAAGACGAAGAAGGAAGAAAAGACATGTACTCCTACATCTCTAGTGGCAACACCTTCTCCCATACCTGCCTCACCATTGGCAGCCTCTCCCGTATCCCTAGCCTCACCATTGACAGCCTCTCCCACAACCCTAGCCTCACCATTGACAACCTCTCCCACAGCCCCAAGCCATCTGGTCCTAGCCACTTCCTCTCTAAACTTTTAACGTTCTTGGTCAACTTCACACAACACTACCACTTATCCAGGAAGCTACTCTCGCTTTGTAGACATGGAGTACCCTCCAGTTATATCTTGTTTGGCCCCTTCTGAGTACTCATCTTATTTGGAGTCTTCTCCACTCCAACCAATTTTTTCAGCAACTTCTCCCGGAATGTCTCTGTCTAAGTAGCCACCAACCATGTTTGAGTATCCATAAAATCTGTTTTCAACCATGTCTAAGTACCCATCAAATCTGTTTTCACTAGGTCCAGGTCCAAGGAGATATTCAGTGGACTGTGGATATTTGCAGTCTCTTAGTATAACAAATCCACACACCATTAACTTTCAGTGCATGCCCGACCCCTCCTGCCCCAAGTCTTCCTCCCCTACCTCCCCTTTCTCTTCCACTCAGATGCGACAATATGCGAAGAAAATAAGACAATTCTTTTGCTTTTGGGGTTGTTTGAAGGACACTTTGAAAAACGGAAAAGGGAATAAGAAACCTCTTACTTTTCCCACCAGAAAACTGTTGGAGATTCATAAGGATTTTCCACATTATGGTCACAAAAATATTCCAGAGAAGAAGAGATTTTACTGTAGAATAGATGGATGCACAGGATATTTTGCTACTTTAATTGATAGGAAGGTGCATGCCAGAGCGGTCCACTATAATCCCCAAATAGAAGCAAATGCTACTGCTGAGGAGTAGGAGAGTAATAAAGGCAAGAAAGGTAAGAAGTGGGGAGGAGGAGGAGGAGGAAAGGAAGAAAGGCAAGCATGAAGAAAGGCCGGTGAGATGATTGTGTTTATGTTTCAGTTTTAGTTTTTGTTTGTCCATTATCAGTTTTAGTTTTAAATTTTTTTTTCGAAAAAATTCAGCTTCCTATTTAATATTGAAAAAACACAGGGTACAACAATATCCATACAAACCATAACAAACATCCTACTCGAGGGTTATAATAAGTAGCTCACAAAAGAACCACCAACCCTGATTAACACACACCATAACACCAACCCTGATTAACACATACCATAACAGAAACTGTAAATATTAACAGCCTAAGGTCTAGAACCCATAACCAGCAGACCAAACAAAACGCCTAAAACACAACCTGCAAAATCCGCCTCAGGTTGGAGCCTGTAAAGTTCAACCATCAACTCGTTTCCATGTCAATGTGGGAGGATGAAAGGATGAGACCCATAATCTAGACTTACTGGTTCCATGTGCATGATTGCCGTAAGTGGAGGGAAATCTAGGAGGTAGAGTGACCACTTTAGTGCTATGCACTTTGAGTATCTCCAAAAGAGAACATAGGAGACCGGCGAGCTCAGGACTTCTTCCATCTTCCACGAAAACATAGCATTGATTTGATAGAGGAAAAATACCAATCTAAATGGCCACCTGCTTGATCACCAGAGATCGTTATCCAAAAACTTCTGCAAAAACAGAATATTACAAGCAGGTTGGCAACAACAAAATAGCATTCGAAACAACTTGACCTGCTAGGATGCAGGTTGAGGACATATGTTTCTCGCTGCAAGCGACAAAAAGTCATGACAATCTCTCATCCTCCAAGAGAATCATCCAACTCAGGAACCCAAAAACTACTTGATTGATGCTGAGGGGACCATTACCGAAGGCGTCAGCTCCCCTCCCTGTGGTGTGTCCTCTCCTCTATCACGCGCTCGGGACTCCATCTCTAACTCAAAAGCCTGAACTAGCTCAACCGTGGATGGTTGATATATTACTTTCACTTTTCTCACCATCCTCTTCCAGCTTGGTTTAGAGGCAGACGCTTGAATTGGGGAGGCATCGTGGAGTTCCGAAACATGCTCCGCAACCGTATTCATGATACCTGTATGGTCTCTGCGTGCTGCATTCTGAATTGGGGGTTGCACATCTGCCTCCACAGTTTTCCTTTTTTTGTTCGGAGCAATCGAATTACCATCAACCTCTCCCCCCTCCTCGTCAAACCTTAGTATTTCCTTCCCTTTGACTTGAGGTTCAGTCCCCTGTTCCTCTTCCTGTTCTAAGGGGGTTTGCTTTTTGGCAGGATAGTGCTTGTCGAGAATTTCTTTAGCCCTCATCCATGGGCCAAAACAGTTCTCGGCTGGTCTTTCAATCCCTTCATCATGCCTTGGCGGCTTCAAGCATCGATTCGTTGGATGAGTGATAAGGCCACATCTATTGCATAACTCACCAAGTCGTTCGTATTGAAATTTTACCCAAATATCATTACCGGTGGAGTCCAAACAGGCCACCCCAAGGAGCAGTGGTTTTTCAATTTCAATTTCAACTCGGGCCCTTATAAAACCCTGCCACCCTAACATAGCCTCTAAGGAGGGTTCATAATGATGAAAAATAGCAAAAACAGAGCCAATTCGTGCGATTTTGTCTTGCCGCAGTAAACCAGTAGGGATATCATGCAATTGTACCCAGAACATAACTTGACGGAAACTTACTTGGCTCAAAATCATATCCGGGAACCAACCCTTCAGGCAGAAATGCATGTTTGAGACAAGCCAAGGAGAGCCCTTCAAAACCTTCTTCTTGTCC
Organism: Turnera subulata; assembly: GCA_028386065.3. Lineage (NCBI taxonomy): Eukaryota > Viridiplantae > Streptophyta > Magnoliopsida > Malpighiales > Passifloraceae > Turnera > Turnera subulata. The sequence continues at coordinate 25,111 of JAKUCV010005544.1, read as the reverse complement.
TCTTCCAGTTCGAACCCGATAAGGAAGACATTGTTGGGCTTTGGTATGATTCTGAAATCACCTTTGATGTACCACACGTTTGCCATTTGACTACGGATTTGACTGACGTGTGGTCTCCGATCCCCTGAAATCTTGCCGACCACATAGGTTCGTGCGACAATGGCACCAAGGCTCTCCCCGGCGTCCGGAGTGCGCTGGTCAGTGTCGTTCCCTCCAAGGTCAATAACCCTCCGAGACGCCTCGGCCATCACACGCGAGTGAATTTACCAGGTGACTGGTGCTTTGAAACTTGTTGGTAAGATCTGGAATTTACCCCAGATGCTGAAAAAACACTAGCTGAAGGTTGCTATAACACGGCTTTGGAAAGAGAACTATGGGAGATATTTGTTAAGGCTGTGTTCACAAGATTCTGGGTTGCTGTCTAAGGAAGTTTTAATCATTTAGGATGGTTGGATGAGTAGATCTAAGGATGACGATGGGTGAGCGGCGGTGGAAAAGGTGACGAAGCGATGTGGATATGTTCTAGGGTTGAGAGTGTTTCACGCGTTGCACGCGCCATCACTACACGCCTCTCGCAGCAGTTTTAGTTTTTAATTTATGGCGTTGGTATTACTGTTTGGCATAAACCACCTATGGCATGTTAGACATGGTAACTTCGAGGTATGTTAATTTAGTATGATAAACCAGGAAAAGGTGCAAGTGGGCAAAGTAATGTGCAGGATCTGCAGACAGTAACTTGTTCTGTGGATATTGATGGACAATGAGTCTATTTTAAAAGCTTGTACTTTTTTTTATATAGGGTGCGGTTACATCGTCGGTTAGAGTTCGGTAGGCTCTTCTTTGATGCGTAGGGCTGTGTGTAACCTAGACATGTTTATTTTCTCCTTCTCTCTTATGTTTGATAGTCTTCATCGGAACTCGCATTTCTCCTTCTTTGTGTCCAATGGTTCTTAGGAAGACCAGTATCCTCAGATCTAGAAGCATATCTGATCTGGTAGCTAGAGCAAAACGACCTAAGTACAAAAACAAAGAAAAGAAAGAAAAAATAAGAAGGGAAGAGAAGTGGGAGAGGCTGCCCATAGGCAGCCCCTCAGGTACCAGGTCGCAAGCGGGAGGAAGAGTTGAGAGTATTCTAGAGAGATGGAGAGAAAGAGAGTATTCTTTTGAATATACCGGTTTTGTTATAAACTCTCTCCATAGTATTTCATTTTGATCTTATATAAAATATCTTTAAAAATTAAACCCATATGTGAATTTCACATATGGAATTGATACAGGTTTCGGATTATTTCAGATCTCGGGTCATGTGATTATTAAAACCATATATCATTTGGATTCGGATTGGGTCCGAAAGCAAAATCTATCATATTTGAATTTGGGATGAAGTTGGATGATAAAAGCCCAATTAGACCCACCATTATTAAGAAGCCCAATGAAAAATCAATAAATAGTTAAATCACCGGTAATTCCACTAAAGTATAAGTACAAAAGCACCAGCCCCAAATTCATAATTCAATCGCGATTCACGCACCACAACCACACTTACCCTAACCATCGCCCTAATCGTCATCGATGGGCAGACCAGCGTCCATGGTAGAAATCCCTGACAGACGGAACCGTTACGGCCGTCAAATCGGCCGTTACACGCCTGAATCCGACGGCTCCCCCGGCTACCGCCGAGACCGCCGCAGTCCGTCCTACCACAGCTACGACGACCGCGACCGAGAAACCGATCGCGGTCGCTCTTTCCGCCGGTCAAGGTCGCCAGAGTATGGCAGCCCTAGGAACAGAAGATATACGAGAAGCCCTAGCCCTAGGCGCGGCACACAAACCCTAGATTCTCTCCCGAAGAAGTTCGGGAAGGGGCGCGGCGCGTATTTGGACCGAAATGGGAGGGGATCGGGGTCGGAATCCGACGAGGAGTTGAAGGGGCTGAGCTTTGAGGAGCGGAGGCGGCTGAAGAGGCAGAAGATGAGAAAGAACATTGAGAGGTATTGCTTTTGGAGGATTACGCCTAGTCCGCCGAGGAACGAGGGCGAGGAGGAGGCGGAGGAGGAAGAGAGGGCCGTAGAGATTTCGGAGAAGTATGGGGAGGATGAAGAGAACAGCGATTCAAGCGAGAAGAAGAGATCCAGGGATGGGAAAAGGAAGTCTGAATCAAATAAATCGGAGAGTAGTGACTCTGAGTCTGAATCCGAATCGGAGTCGGAATCTGATGATTCCCGTTTGAGGAAGAAGAGGAGGAGTAAGTCTTCTAGGCGTCGTAGGAGAAGATCGGATGAGAGTGAGAGCGATTCGGAAGAGGATCGAAAACGGAGAAGGAAGTCTCGGATGAGTAGTAGGAGGAAGAGGAGGAGTGGGAGGAAGAAGAGGAGCAGGTATAGTGATTCTGATGATAGCGATAGTGAAGAGTCAGGGTCTGATTCTGCCGCTGATGACGATGATAGAGTGAAGTCTAAGAAAAGAAGACGGTCTTCTGGTTCGCGAAAGAAGCGTAGCAGTAAGAAGAAGAGGTTATCAGAGACAGAGAGTGATGATTCAGGTGTGGGTAAGGATTCTGATGTTGATGTAAAGGATAAGATGATGGAAGATGAGGTTAAGTTGGCTGAAATTAGTGCCGAGGCATTGGAACTTAAGGAGATGATTGAGGCTCAGAAGAAACCTGCTTTGGATAGTGAGCCTGTGGTTGGGCCAATGCCCTTGCCTAAGGCTGAAGGGCATATAAGCTATGGTGGGGCGTTGAGGCCTGGTGAAGGTGATGCTATTGCGCAGTATGTGCAGCAAGGGAAGCGTATCCCACGAAGAGGAGAAGTGGGTCTTTCTGCAGAGGAGATTCAGAAGTTTGAGAGTCTTGGGTATGTGATGAGTGGTAGCAGGCATCAGAGGATGAATGCCATTCGTATTAGGAAAGAAAACCAGGTTTACAGTGCTGAGGATAAGCGGGCGTTGGCTATGTTTAACTATGAAGAGAAGTCAAAGCGTGAGCACAAAGTCATGGCTGATTTGCAGCGGCTTGTGCAACGCCATATCGGGCAGGATGTCGGTCCTAGTCATGATCCTTTTGGAGTGAAGGCGTCTGATGGTGCTGATGCTTAGTCAGGTCTGTACCTAGTTTTCTTTATTGCCATTTCCTTTATGCCATTGTTTTTGGGAGCTTTGTATTTTGACCATTAATAAGCTTATTTATGTGCACTTGTTGAAATGCTTTTGACCGTTATCTTTATGCCTTGGTTTTCCTCATCAAGTTAGATATAATAAACTCAAGCTTAGTAAGTCTTAGCATCAGTGGGAAGCAATTTCTTGGAATATTTTCTTCCTTGAGCACAGTCCACCTGAATGGTGGTAAAGAGATGTGAAAAGTATCTAGCCCTCATTGCTTCATCTAGTCTATCGTTTGTTGGTTACTGTACTATTTGAGGGTCCTCAAAATCGTACTCTTTTTCTAGGTGGTGATATCCCTATCTTTTCTCTGTGCCCTGTGGGTTCCTCTTCTTCTCTCTCTCCCTTTTTCTCTTTCCTTTTTAGTCCCAAAGAGGAGCATGCCACGTCCTTTCAGAACTGTATTTCCTAGAATTTGGCGCGGTATGCTGGTGCAAGTAATATATAGTGTGGCTTTCTGTGCCGTGGCTTTAAATTGTACACTTCATTGCTAGTAAAACTCAAAATCTGCATAGTTTTTTTTCCTCACAAGATGTTCTCTCTTTCTTCCCTTTCCTTCGGTCCAGAACCAAAATCCTAGCCTGTGCTATGTTGTCACGTTGACAGAAATACTACCACCTAGCTGACCTAGGCTTGTTGTGTAGTGAAAAACTTGTGTGACTGTGGATGTTTGTTTCCTGATTTAGTTAAGAAATATTCACAGGATTGATGATCTGCTTAGATTCCAAAGGCAACTGAGACTTTATATGGAGAGGAATTTGAGAATAAGGTTGCTGGTTTTCCTTTCTTTGTAGCGGTGGTGGGATAATGCTTAACAGGCAGTTAGTATGGTTTCTGAGCTAGTGCTTAGGAGGCAATCATTTCAATCTTTAGGTTTGAATGTGCGAGGCAATGTGGTGAGTTTTGCGTTTGCGTAAAGCATAGAGCAACCAAGCAGGATCTCAAATGATGTTACAGAAGTTCTGACATATGATGCGATAAGAATGGGTGTAGAGTTTTTCTTTTGTGTGTGAGGATGATATGGATTTTATTTGACCGGACTTATAAAGTCATGTTTGACATTGAGATAAGCTTAATTGTCCCAACGTGAATAGATACTTTGGTGAAAAGGTATGTATGGTACCCTTAGCTTGTGTTCTCATCAGTCAGGCCAGACTACTGGCGGAGGAAGATTTAGGGGGGCAAGGGTTTGGGCTTTAGTGTTAAAGCATTGAGTGAAAAATAAACCGAAGGATCTAGAATTTGGAAACAAAATTCAAAATAATCTCGTTGCAAAACTTTTAAACCAGCTTCATTGCATGTTTTTCATTGGAAGAAATCCTGACCCTTCTTGGAGAAGCAGAGGTTTTTTTATCACAAGATTTTATTATCACATTGATCATGAAATTTGTTGAAATGGTTTTAGGTTTGGAATTAGTAGTCTGTGTGGATGGTTGATCAATTATGGATTCTAGAGTTCTTCTTAACTTTATTTTGATGGTCGGAACTTGGAATAGCTCATTGTTTTATTTAATTGAAAGTTGATGATATGGAAATTTACAAAGACCATGTCATCATTCATTTTGTGTTTTGTTATCTCATTGAAGTTTATGCCTTCTCTTCTTATTTCACTACTTTGAAGTTTTGGACTAGTTTACGACCGGGCATGCTGCCTTGTATCCTCCTTTTCTTGATCTTGTTATCATTTGTTGTATGCAATATGTTGGGTTAGAGATTCAAACCTGTTGCTGATCCTGAAGTTATTCTCCTAATTTTTTCACCACAGGTTAGGAAAGGGAGCAAGCTGGGGCAAAAAGAATATCCTGAAAGTTGGAAATCTGACTACTAAATCTGCCAAGCTTGGGCGTGCTGCACACTGGATGAAAGCTAAAAACGTTTTTGAGACTGATGATGGATAATATTTTAGGCTTAACTCATTACTGAATATTCAACACTCTTCCGTTTCGTGTTAACTTTTCATATAGGGAACTCTGTTTTTGTGCTTTGAAAGCATACTTGTCCATCCTTGTTGATTAAAAAGGGAGTTGTTACTCTTCATTTTAAGTGTACAAAAATGCAAACCAGGCCTGCACATGGTAAATGGACGCCCAAAACTTTGTTGCTAGTGGGAATTCTTTGTCCTTGATTTATTTTCCTTCGGCAAGGTTACAGAGGTTCCCAAATGCGTTGCGGTTCCATTTCTGTGACGATGTCCTGCGTTTTGCTAGGCATTGAGCCACTGCAATATAATATTGCTCAGCGTGAGGTGAGATTGTCTTCATAAATAAGTTGCATTGTAGGACATAAGTGTTCATCATAACAAAATTAGGCATACGTAGAACGGAAGAGATTGTGGGATTTCAACATATCTGATTTGAGTAGTATCCTGTTTTTATAATTCAAAAGATCCACTGTTAATATTAGCCTGCATTGAAGGAAAATCTTCCGACAATTTGTTCAACTGAGTTTCCAGGAAGACGGTTCCTCGACAATGGTAGACCAAACATGCTTTTGAGTCTTTAGTAATTTCTTTAGACTTTCTTATTCCATCATTATTTCCAAACATAACTTTAGATGACACTAGGATGGCAACGGGTCGGGGTCCCCGCGGGGGAAGGTTCCCCACCCCCACCCCCATTTCAGAAATGTTCCCATGTCCCCGTCCTCATTCCCCGTTTGGGGGGAAAATTGCCCCATTCCCGTTCCCCGCGGGGAATCGGATCCCCACGGGGACTCCATTCCCCAATTTGATAGATAAAAATTGGTAAAATATATATATTTTTTAAAATAATCAAAGTTAACTTATAAACAAATTTAATTATTTTGGCTTACGTGATTCAAAGTATAAGACAATAAAATTAAAAATTATTACTAGTTTAATTGTTTTGGCTTACATGATTCAAAATATAAGATAAGAAAATTAAAGATGGTTACTAGTTCATTGTCTCTACTGTTGATTACATACTAAAACACTAAAATAAATTCCAATTGTTGCATTCAACTAACTCAACAATTGGATCTCAAAAATTTTGCTTACTCCCCAATTCCAACTTATTGATTAATCGGATAATGACTCAAGGGTATTTTTATATATTTGCTTATTTTGGGGTCCCCGTGGGTCGGGGGGAGCACTCCCCGCCCCCATTCCCAAATTCCTCACGGGGCCAAAACGTCCCCCGTCCCCGCCCCCGCGGGGAAAATTTGCCCCCATCCCCGTTCCCCATTCGGGGATTCCCCGTTAACAGACACCCATTGTCATCCCTCATGACAGTAGAGAGGTTTTACGTTAATAGGGTTGCTCGAATTGGTATTAGAATTTGGAACACTCACGTCGTAGGTAGAGTATACTGAATCTTGAGCGTAGGCGGTATCTTATAGATGATTTGACGGTTAGCTTTGGCCTAAAAGCCATGATAAATGCCATGATGAATAATAGCAACTGCAAAATGTCACCTTTTGAATAATAGCCATGATAAATGTCACCTTTTGTCTGGTAGGTTTGTCTCCTCAAGACTATTATTGCGATTAATCGCTTCTAACAACTGCTATTATTGATTAAACCATCCAAGCCTTTTCCTGAAAAGTTGAAAGCGAGGGCACAAATCACTAAATCAGGAAAAGGCTTTGGTTGAGGGGAGGCTCCCCCAGTCCAAGACAAATCACCAGGCTCACCGAGCGCTTACAATGATATTTACAGATTACTCACCAAGAAGGACGTCGGTGGGGTTCGAACTCTCAACCTAATGGGAGTGTTTACTGAACCTCAACTAACTGGGCCAACACTCGTTGGCCTAACACGTTCATATTAACTGTGCTTTACGAAACGCGCATACAAAAGATCATGTCAACGGAAAAACACTAACTACTCTTTTTCTACCAACTTTTTTTGTGCCTTTTTTTTTATACCTTTAATCACCTGCAATGATGTTTAGAATATATGGGTTGCTTCCATTTCTGCAAAAACAATTGTGATTCAGGCAATGCTTTATAGAAAAGATTTCCTTCCCCTTAATTTTTTTAAAATTTTTTATGGATAACTCCTTTCGATTAATCTTGAGTGGTTATGAAAGTGTCATTGATTACAGAAAGCGGCCCCATTGCTCCACTGCAGCGAATCAGTTGTTGCCACTAGCTAAGACGGTGACCTGGCGGGACACCTACCATAATCCTTCTAATCCGATTATCTTCATAAAATAGATGGATGTGAAAGAGGATAGCAAGTTGTCAAAAAAACAAAAGAAAAAAAAAAGAAATAAGATTACAAGTGTCCGCATCAGAGTCAAATGGGCTTCGCAGTTGAGAATTGAGAAATTTAAAAGTCGAATGGGCTTTTAGAGGAGGCAAGTTTAGGAACCCAACATCTGTAAGTGGACCAAGTTCTGGTCCACCAATTATGCAAGCGCAGTGAATTGCCAAAATTTTTCTTTTTTTTTTGCCAAAAAAATACATAGTTGTATTTCCCAAAATGTGTGAAATTGCCAACATCCTTTGGCCCCCTCATAACAGAAAATCAAAAGGAAGTTAATACAAATTAAATCCTTGAATTGTTGTTACCTGTCAAAGTTATCAGATTTCTCAAATGTGTAAAGTAAGCCTAATCCCATCTGCCAAAAATCAGATTAATATCATTGAGAACACGTTAGATAGATTTTGTGTCATCTCGTTCAGAAACAAGGCACACGTCATTCTGACATTGTGACAACATTCGAAATGGTAACAGCCAAAGTTAAAAAGATTCTACTACTAATACTTCGGGCCAATATTCGGTTCGGTCGGGTTACACTCGGCTGCGGGTTGCTTTACTGACTCCATCTTCTTTGTCTTGGAGTTGGGTGTGGCAACTCAAGCTGCCTCAAAAGATCTTGTATTTTGTCTGGTTGCTGCGTTGGAAACGTCTGCTTACTAATACTAGACGTATGCGTCTTGATTTATGTCAATTGGCAACTTGTCCTTTATGTGGTGTTGGGGATGAAGATTTAGACCATTTTTTTGGGTCATGTATTCAGGGTTCAGCCTGTTTGGCGAGCTGTCTTGAGCCATTCACATATGCAGCTGTTTCAACAAGATGAATTTCTGATTTGGTTTGATCGAAACGCCTGATCCAGTGATTCAGGTTGGGGTAGTTTATTTGTGCTGTTGTGCTGGTCGATCTGGTGTGCAAGGAACGGATGTATTTTTGACCAGCAAATTTTTTCAATAGAGGGGGTGGTTCGCCGTGCTTGTCATTTAGCCAGGGAGTATGATGCTGCTTTTGCATCGGCCCCCTCTGTTGGTTTGTCCAGATCAGCTCGTTGGGTTGCTTGGAGTTGCCCAACGTTTCCTTTTATCAAGCTGAATGTAGATGGTAGTTGTGTTGGTAATCCTGGTCCTTCGGGTGCAGGAGGAGTATTTCGGAATCATTTTGGGGGTTGGGTGTTGGGGTTTTCTCTTTCACTTGGGCATACTACCATCCTGTGTGCAGAATTGCAGGCCATCCGTTTTGTTTTGGGTTTGGCTTGGGAGCGTGGCTTCTGGGAAGTTATTATTGAAAGTGATTCACTTGTTGCTGTGAATTTATTGGCTGAGCCTTGCTCGGCCTATCATCCTTTGTTACCTTTGTGGTTGGATATTAAAAATCTGTTGGGTCGTGACTGACGATGTTCTGTTCATCATGTCTTGCGGGAGGGTAATATCTGTGCAGATCATATGGCCCGTGTAGGCGTGCAGCAATCTGTTAATGTTCGTGTTTGGTCGGAGCCTCCTCCGGCTTTGTTACCTTTGTTGTTTCATGATGCTTGTAATGTAGCTACTTTGCGCACTTAGCGCGCTATGTCTCTCTTCCACTGTACCAAAAAAAAGAATTAAATTTCTTCTCGAGTGATATCAAGTTGTGTGACATTCCATGACATGCCTAACTGTCATTATTGCCATCATTTTCACCATTATGGGAACAAAACAGTAACTCCCACAAACAATTGATGAAAACAACGGACAAAGAAACCTTCAAAATATTATTGGCCCGACACCATGATTTAAATCCATTCCATTCCCATCCCATTTATATACTATATACTTTATCATTTTTAGTTTAACCGTATTCGTAACTTTTTATTACTCCATTTGTCTTATGTGGCAAAAAAGAACCGTAATGTGTAAATAAATCCACAGGAAGAAAAAGCTTCAAAAGTTGGCGTTTTTTAGCCTTAACCTTTGATTTATTCAGCACTAATCCATGTGCGATGTCAGTTAAAGGGGAGGCCCATTATGCAACCCTCAATTATGGGCAAACAGGAAAATGAGTAAACAATGTACAAACGTGAGAGAGAGAAAACAAGAAAAAGAGAAAAAAAGGGACATAACTAAGAGTGAAAGAGAAACCACAGTCCTTTCGCTTTTCCTCTTTGTGTAACGTGTACTAGTATAATAACAATAACCATTAACCAGTCTTTTCACCAGCCAACATCCAGCTGCCGCCTATCCCATGTGACTTTTAGCTCTCCATTAATCCTTCAATGCCCCATCTCTCCTTCTTGTATCTATCCATTGCATCTCTCGATTATTAATTAATTTAATTCTCCTTCTTTGTTGGTAGTACTATGGTAGTAGTTATTTGATTGATAAAACTATTAAGCTCACACATTCAAAAATCAACCTGACCAAATCTGAGTCTTTTCTCTCGCTTACAACAACTTATCCAGCGCAAAAGCTATCCACCCAGATCAGATTGGAGTATCAAGCAGCTGTTCCTGGAGCATTTGGTTGATGGGTTTTTGAGTGCATCTTCAGTTGACTACTGAGGTACTGTAATTGTGTGTCTGTTTTTATGAAGTTGTAGTCTTTGTTATAGAGGCTGGTGTAAATTGTAGAGAAACGTATAAAATGAGGGACTTTCCTTCTTGTTTTGGTGAGAGTGGAGTCCAAGTGGCTGATTCATCTTCTTCCAGTACCACAAAAGCTGCTCAAAACTTGGTCACTTGTGTCTACCAATGTAAATTGCGTGGCCGTTCTTGTGTAATTACTATTACTTGGTCCAAGAATCTGATGGGTCAAGGCTTTGGCGTTGCGATTGATGATTCCACCAATCAGTGTCTCTGTAAAGTTGATATAAAGCCATGGTTGTTCTCTAAGAGAAAAGGGTGTAAGAATTTAGAAGCGGACTCTAAGAAGATTGTTATATATTGGGATGTGTCTGGTGCCAAGTTTGGTGCAGGGCCGGAGCCTTTGGAAGGTTTCTATTTGGCTATTGTGGTGGACCAAGACGTGTTGTTACTCCTTGGTGATATGAAGAAGGAAGCTTACAAGAAAATTGAGAATGCTCCAGGCCACTGTAATGCCATTTTTATTGCTAGGAGGGAGCATATTTTTGGGAAGAAGTTCTATGGTGCAAAAGCTCAGTTCTGCGACAAGGGGCTGATGCATGATGTCTCAATTGAATGTGATACTCTGGATGTTAAGGACCCAAGTCTTGTGATCCGTATTGATAGTAAGGTGGTAATGCAGGTCAAGAGACTTAAGTGGAAGTTCAGGGGCAATCACACCATATTGGTGGACGGGCTCCCAGTTGAAGTATTTTGGGATGTTCATAGCTGGCTATTTGGTAATGCAATGGCGAATGCAGTTTTCATGTTCCAAACTTGCTTATCAGCAGAGAAGCTATGGAACAGCCAATCCGTTTTCGATCCTTCTGTGTTGACTTGGTCTCATTCTCAGCGATTCAGAGATTACCAATCACAAGGTCTAGGTTTCTCACTTACACTGTTTGCTTGGAAAAATGAATAGGATTACAATTTTTTTGTTGTCAATCAAGTATGGTGAAAACTCAAAAATGCTCGTTGCTATATTCCAAGAATGATGATCTGATAGAGATATAGTAACTGCAAGTTTTTAATTTTATATACCGATATTTGTTTGTATGTCTCTTTTGAAGAAACTCAAGCGTTGTGCTTCTGTGCTTAACCCAAGCATGCCTGTTTTCCCCTTCTGATTAAAACATGTCTGGAGATTCAATTGGAAGGCAAATTAATATATTGGAAACGACACCCATACAGCTTTGTGCTGCATTGCAGTAAGATTGCTCTACTTATACTCTTGCTTACAACAGTTTTGTTATGTAGGAATAAAGTATCAGCAGTCCATCCATATCCTCCATTGGAATGGAACTCAGTTTCTGCAAGCTATCAAAAAGAAAGAAAGAAAAAATAAATTGAGGAACATTCACTAATTCTGATCTCTTACAGCAGATCTCTGCATCTTCTATGACAGTTATAAAGTATTTTGTTGACTTAATTTCCTTTTCTCCTGCGGAGTATATGTACGTGCTACATGTTAATATGCAGTTCATTCATGATCTTTGTTGGTTAATTGTGGGAATCCCCAGAAAAACACTGCACTAAAGCCAATCAATTTCAAAAGACTGATGGTTAGTCTTTGGCTTTTCATAAATACAATGCCTGTGGTGTTTCTAAGCATTTCGAAGACTGATTTTGAATTTCGATAGTCAGCAATTAACAGAAACTGAGGTTTGGCCCTCATCACATGTACATTGACTTTGACATTTTGTACTATTACATTGTTGTACAATGCCCAAAAATTAGACCTGGCAATTCGTGTTCGCGGGTCGTGTTCGTGTCGGGTCAGACAGGTAAACAGGTATTGAACCCTCGACACGAACACGACACGATTAATAATCGGGTCGTGTCGACACGAACCCGCGAAAACGCGGGTCAGTCACGGGTCGACCTGCTCAACCTGTTTACTTTAACAGTTCAATAAATGGGTATCTATTTACACAACCCGTTTACCTATTTAGCTACCTGTTTACGAAAATTGTACATAATGACAGAAAAAATAAACATAACCCGTTTACCTGTTTAGCTACCTATTTACGAAATTATATACAACACAAACACAACACAATGACTGATTGACACAAATAACTACATAATTCAACATGTTAATTTCCAAATTGACAAATTCCAATTCTAACCAAGACTTGAACATGTTCCAAAAACAAAGTTCAGGAGCTAAACATGTTCCAAAAAGAAGGCAAAAGCTGAAAAATTAAAATGCTCAACATGAGCATTATATCAAATGCCCTAATATAGTCCAGGAGCTAGTAAAATTGCCATAAAAATTCATCTCAGCCCCAAAATAATACAGAAAATCCAACAAAAAATGATTATCCAAACAACAATCCACAATCCAACAAAAGTTTTGAAGCTCAAAATGCTGCAGAAAATAGATGCTTAATCAAGTGATCAACAAGAATTTTAACTACGAATTTGGATTGTGTTGGAAACTTCTGTTTCATCATTTTCTTCTTCATCATCACTTGATAAATTTAAATTTATCGCATCTTGTGTAAGCTTTTCCACCTCCAATTTATCAAGTTCTACAAAAGAAAGAGCACATTAGGGAATATAGATGAATAATAACAGCAAGTCAGCAACTTGAATATTGATTTAAACTTAACAAATAAATAGAACTTCTTATAAAAGTTACCTTGTTGGTGTTGATGGCCATAAAGCCAATCTTTTGTGCAAACCAAGGCTTCCACAAGTTGAGGTTTGAGAGAGCTCCTATATTGATCAATTACCTTTCCTCCACTACTAAAAGCACTCTCCGAAGCAACTGTAGACACCGGAATAGCTAGAATGTCACGGGCCATGGCAGCAACTTCAGGAAATCTGAATTGGTTGTCCCTCCAATATGCCAAAATATTAATTTTAGCTTGCCTATCAATTCTAGGCTCATCTAAGTACAACTCAAGCTGACTTTTCTGAGGAAAGGCATTTGGTGTTTCAAATGAATCAAATTCCTAAGAAAATTGGACAGAAATAATATTAGAATTAAAAAACACATTAAATAAAAAAACAGTGATAAACTGAAATTACGTGCAAAAACAAATATGACATACCATCAAAACATCTTTGGAAGAAATAATCAGATCATTGTAATCATCCATGCCATGACCAGAACTGTTGTTCCTACTATGACAGCTTGTAGGTGATGTTTGGCTTGCCGTCTCACAATTGGAATAATGTGAATAGAGTGTAAACAATCTATCCTTAATCTTCATAGCCTCAAAATATCCATCATCACCATAAACCCGCTTGTAACACCACTCAACAAAAAAGAACTTATACCAAGGATCCAAAATGACAGCCAATGCCAATAATACATTAAAATCAGACCAATACTTGGAAAATTTCGTATGCATCAATCTGGCCATGCTCTTCAAATGCTGATTCTCCCCTTCTAACTCTTGTTTCAAGGCAACATACGCAGCAAACACATTGGGAAAAAACTGATTCGATGTTGCATACTTAGTTCCAGAAAATACAAGAGTAATCTTGTAAAACAACCCTAAAAATTTGCTAATTGCTTCAGCTCTACCCCATTCATCATCACTTGGACAATCCTTAAAGTTAAAATCCGCTAACTTCATATGATTGAATGCATCTTTATAATAAAGAGCACTATCAAGCATAATAAACGTGGAACTCCATCTAGTAGGAAGGTCTTGCCTTAATCCTCTTTTAGAATCTAGGCAGCAAAAGGAAATACACTCCAAAAACTTCTTTTTCCTACTTTGAGACCCTTTAATGTACTTAATGGAGTCACGAATTTTCCGGACAGAATTATCAACATCTTTCAAACCCTCTTGAACTATCAAATTCACAATATGTGCACAACATCTAAGATGCAAATAATCACCATCACAAATAAGAGCACCTTTTCTCCTCAATTGATCCCTAAGCATGTCTACAGAACTATCATTGTTAGAAGCATTATCTAGTGTGATCGTAAAAACCTTTTTCTCTATTCCCCAATCAACTAGAAATGAAGTAATTTTTTCAGCCAAAGCAATCCCAGTGTGAGGAGGCGGCATTAGACAAAAATTCAAGATAAGCTTATGCAAATTCCATCTCCTATCAATAAAATGCGCGGTCAAGCAAATATACCCATCAGTCACCACAGATGTCCAACAATCAGAAGTAAAACTAATAAATCCAGGACAATCAGCAAGCATTTTCTTGATCCTTTGCTTCTCTTTCTTATACAATTTCAAGCAATCACTTCGGTTAGTATTCCTAGTCACCAAATGCAAATCATCCCGTAGGTAAAGTAATATATTCCTAATCCCAATCCATTCAGTGAAACCAAGGGGAAGATTATGCATTACTATAGCTGATGTCACTAACTCCCTAAACTTCACAGGGTCAAACTTATTTGCAACATTGGATGAAGTGGGCTGAGTTAGCAATAACTGACCAATATCGCGAGTGTCTCTTCTCTTGCAATTCATCAAATGACGCTTCAAATTTCCAGTCCCATACTTGCTGTCCGAAAGGTAGGTTTGCCCACATTGCTTGCACTAACACTTTTGCTTCTCATCTTTACCAACTTCAATGATGTCAAAGTGCTGCCATACAGTAGAAGTTTGCTTCCTCTTACGTTTTGAAGCATCATTATCGCCTGTAGCAACAACTGAATCGTTTGCATCGGAAGAAGGAACAACATTGGATGCTTGAATCTCAGGAGTAGAACTTCCAGAGGCCATCTAGAAGAAAATAAAATAACAATTAGGTTTTGTTCAATGCAAAAAAAAATACTGATGATGATGGAACACCTCTATTTTGAGCATAACATCATTCTTAAAAAATAAAATAGCAGAGAAGAATTCTTAAACCACAACAGAAATCAGCATTCTTTTATATTTGTTAAGTATAGGCTAACGCGAATTATAGACTAACAGGAGGACCTGACATCAATTGGAAAGTCAAACACACTCAGAGAATGAATAAAAACTCAGTACATTTAGGAAGAGGAGAAGAATAGCAGAAAATGCAGAAACAAAGCAATTCAAGGTCTTTGAAATGCCTTCCTGGACGCCAGCTTCCAATGCTGTGTCACTGTCCCCTTTTTCTCATGTCAAAGGATGCACCCAGGACTAAAGCCTTCAAAACCTTAACTTAAAAATCCCAAGTCCCAAACATGAAAAACCAATGCAACAAAAGAAGAAGAAGAATCCAATATCAAAGAAAAAAAAAAAAAGATTAGAAAAAGCTGGTAAAATGCCAAATCAAAGCTTCCAGAAAGAAATAAACAGAATGACTTTCACAGCGAAACAAAAAGCTACAAGGGAGGGAGAGAGACACCTTGAAAAGTCGGATTGTCGAATGATGAGCGATGAACAGGTGGAGCAGAAATCCAATCCTATCAAAAGCAAGAGATTCAAGCTACTGATACCTTCGAATATCTCATGCGACACGAGCTGTTCTCTCCTCTACCTTGATGCAGGCGACCTTGCAAGGAAGGAAGATTCAGATACCAAGAATATGTTTGAAACACTAACAGATAGGAACTAATTGAGCAAAGATGAAGCGAGAAGAGGGGAAACAAGCAGGGGAAGCTCCCCTAAAACGCTAATTCACAGGAAGCTAAAAATAGTAACAGACATACCCGGTGGACTTGTTTTTGCCCCCACTCTTAACAAACTTAAGAGACCTTGGAACTAGAATCGGCGGGTGGAGATGAGGACGGCGACCAGAGCTCGAAGTCCTGGGGAGAGACCGAGAGAGTTGAATCGATTCTGAATTTTAGGGCTAGGGTTTGTGTTTGATTTTTTTGGGGGTTTTGGTTGATGGACAAATCGATGCCTGTGAGGTCGAGATCGAGAGGGAGAGAATGGAAATTGAAGATCTGATAGTGAGATTGAGAGGGATAGAAAGTTTAATTTTTGGTTAGGGATTTAGGGTTTGTCGTGTGTTTGAGTCTGAAATTTTGAGTTTTGAGAGAGAGGAAGCGTGTGTGTTTGTTTGAGAAATGAGAATTCAGAGAGAGAAAGAGAGTATGAGAGAGTTTAATCGGTGGGCGTGGCCGGGTGGGTGAGTGCCTGCCTCTGGCTTTGGATAGGTTTTGCTTTTTTTTTAATTATTAATTGAGATGGGTCAAAAAACTGAAGCGAAAAATTGAAAAAAAAAAAAAAAATCAAAACATTACAAAATAAACGGGTTCGCGGGTCAACCCGCCAACCCGCGGGTTGACCCGTGACCTGAACTGTCTATTTTCGTGTTGGGTCGTGTCGACCCATTTAATTAAATGTGTCGAAAACCTCTGATCTGTACCTGCTAATTTCGTGTCGGGTTCGTGTCGGGTTGTCGTGTCACTACCTGTTTTGCCGGGTCTACCAAAAATGGCTGCTAAAAGGATCGGGGATTCAAGGTTGGAAAGAGGGGGCCATGCTTTCTGAACATGGTATACTTTTTGTCATAAATGGGCGGCAACTTACTAGCCAGTTTACATCATAATCAATTGGTCAAAATTTGGGTGCTATCTGCATACTCATCCTATACCCGGTATGTGCTTTGTTCAAGGAAAAAAATCCTTACTAAGATTGGTTAGCGTTGGGAACGAACCGCCGATTAACTTCCTAGTTCAGCCATCAGCATGAAGGTAGGTCCCTGTAATCTGCAAACAGGCTATTTGAAGCTTGTGCTAAACTCTCAACTTCTCCATGTCTAATGTTAGTTCTTCTGGTCCAAGGTCCTGGTATATTTTGCACAGTACCCACTCGTCTGGCTGAAACAAGAACGAAGAAAACAATCTTAAGTCCTGGTATATTTTGCACAGTACCCACTCGTCCGGCTGAAACAAGAACGATGAAAACAATCTTAAGTCCTGGTATATTTTGCACAGTACCCACTCGTCTGGCTGAAACAAGAACGAAGAAAACAATCTTAAGTGAGCGAGTGTTTGTGTATATGAAAGGCAGAATTTAGTTTGCGTTCCTATCACAACAACCTGAGATTAAACATCTTACACTACTTTTGGCAGCAACAATTAACATAACATGTTGCATATCTATCAAAAAGAAAAAGGAGCTAGACACAAGCACTTACCCTTTTCCTTTTAGAGTGCAATGTTTCTGAACAATTGTGACTTTTTATTTTGTACTCGATCATGTACCCGTGTGTTTTCCGCGCAGCTTTTAAGTCACCTTCATAGAAACGTAGTTTCTGCTTGAATCCTATTAGTCCACAATTGGCATAGACTTCCCCATGTTTATTACATCCAATGATGACTTCCAGAACCCCTGTTTACCATGACGAATTGGTAAATGGGACAATCCAAACATATATCGCCGGGGTGTTAAAACATAGAATTCTCTCTTTCCGCTTGCATAAGCAACCTCTACAAAAGGCATGAACAAATTGATGGTATATAAACAAAGGAAATATCCAGAAAGGTAGCAACTGTGTGTTCCTTGGAAGTTCAAATGTCCCTAAGAGGGAAAAGAGTAAGGAAACTTTTCTTATTATTCTTGGAATTTCATAAACTTCTCTTATTTTCTCTTAATGCTTCTGTTAATAAAAGAACTTAATTATAATTCTCTTGCATCTCATAGTTATCAATAGTGGCAAAAGATATTCAAGGTGGATACACCACCCAGTGTCATGAAATATTTAATGTCTTTATATTCATATGTTGCTTTCTAGAGATATGTACTTATTAGTCATTAGGCGCCTTTTATGTTATGCTTATACAACTGCTATTTATTGTGTTAAATTGGTCTATGTCATAGATTGCTTTGTTAAATTGATCTAATGTTATGGGTTGGTAGTTTTGGAGTTTCAAATGGTGATTGGTGAATGGAATGGTCTTGAAATTTCAATGGAGAATATTGTCACGGGCACAGAGTTTAGAGCTGCGGAAGATGCCCGTGCGGTTCAAGCCTCAGCTTGATCAACCTAAAAACACACCTATGGAGAGAATAGAAAGAGTAGAGAGAAAGGACTTGGGAGAAGCTTTGTGTATTATATTAATGGTGAAAGAATACAATACATTCCCATACTTTTCCCCTCCTATGTCATGCACTATTTATAGGCTACACATAAGAGTTCAAACCCTTTATATCTTATCTACCCCATTTGAATTCAAACAAATTCAAATCATACCTAACATTCAAATTAACTTAAATTCAAACAAGCACCTATCTTTATTTAAATTTGAATGGCCACTTCAAATTTAAATATGTTAAGCCCAACCACCTCGCACACATCCCGGGCTCATGGGCTTCGTGTGTGCCTTCGGGGCCCATCCCGTGACATTCTCCACCACCTATTCTTGCAACGTTCTCGTTGCAATCTGATGATGCACTGCAACTCGCTCCCTGAATTGCTTCGTCCGATGCTCACACTCCCACCTTGCCTTTGGACACTCTTTCCATTGCAAAGGACTGAGTTCATGAGCTCCCTGTTCATGCCATTGAATGACCTTCCTGTGCGCCACAATCTGTTCTGAAGTACTTGGAATCCACCATCTCTTAGACCTCCAAACTTCCTTTGATTTGGCCACCTCTGGTTTCCATTCCACTTCACACGAACATGCACCTTGGTCACTCTTCTTGTAACCTTGTGCTTCCACATGGTCTCCACCACCATAGCCATCACAGTCTCCTTGTGAAGAATTTGTCTTCTTATCTTCACTTTCTAGACTTGCCTTTGGTGAAGCACCTCCAAGCTTGATCCCCTCTAAGAAATCAACCTTCAAAGGTTTTGTGGCTCCTGCCACTCCCGCCAACTGTGCCACAACACATGGTGCCACTGTTGCGTCCATTGCTTGCCTACTCACCTCTTGTACCTTTGTGTGATCTTCTTGCACCAACTGGACTGCAGAAAGTTTCTTTCTCAGCCTCCTGCCCTCTCGTCTAGTTTGCACCACACAAGTACTCATGCCTCTTGGCATGTGAATTTGGCCAGCACCCACGAGAATCGACGCATTTGTCTTCTCGAAAAATTCCATCCCTAATATCATGGGATAATCGTCAAGTGGAACTACGGTCAACTCGATCTTGCCTCGCCAATCCCCTAAGTTAATCTCTACACTCCGTGCCACACCAAGGATAGGTTGTGCAGCTGTATTGACTACCTTCATTGTGCTCAACTCCTTGGTAATCGTGATGCCCAGCTTCTTTGCTTCATCACCTGCAAGAAAGTTGTGTGTAGCACCAGTATCAATCAAAGCATCAACCTCATGCTCCCCAATATGCACTGTAGTAAACATGCGTCCTTTCTTTGGCATTGGTCTATTAACTTGGACTGCATTCAAGATCCTTAATAATCTCATCCTGACTTGCTCCTCTTCGACATTTTCCTGCCCCGAGGAATCCCCCGCCGACTCCTTCAAGATTGTACTAATCTTGTTTCTGTATGAGCAGTCGTAGACTTTGTGAGCTCCCTTGCACAAGTAGCATTCTATCTTCCTAGTTTTTCCACCGTTAGACTTGTCCCACTTGGACTTCTTGTCTCTTCTCTTCGGTGAAAAAGTTATGGCTTCATCCTCACTCCCACTCGTGCACTCCTCTGGAGAATTGGGATTCGACTCCTTGCCATACTCCGTCAATGATTCAGCGATCCGGATTGCATCCTTTAGTGTCCTTGCATGTCGATCATCGACCTTGGTTCTTGCCCACCTCTGAAGTCCACCTATGAATGCACCATATCCCTTTTCTTCAGTCATTGAAGGGATTTCGAAAGCCAGCTCCTGAAACTCGTTGACGTACTTTTTTATACTACCATCGTACTTCAACGCTCGCAACTTGTCTCGTGCTTCCCTCTCAGCATACTCCGGATAGAATTGGTCCTTCAGTTGCTCTCTAAACTAATCCCAGGTCCAATCTTTGCACCATTCACCAGTAGTGCATATCCGTTGCCACCATAACACTGCAAAATCAGTAAAGTATCTCCCTGCGATCTTCACCTTCTGCTGGTCATCTAGCCATCAAAATACTCTTCACAGCTAAATAGGAAGATGTCCACTGCCTTTGCTGTCCTTGTGCCATCGTACTCCTTTGGCTTTGGAATATCGATCTTGGGCAGCACCTGTTGTTGTTGAAGTGGCACACCTCCTTCCATCATGGCAAGTTGCCTCTTGCATAGCTTCAAATCATCATGCATCGACCTTAATTCTACAAGCTCGTCAACTATCTCTGCCAATGCTCTACTGAAACCACCATCGAGCTCTGTGAACTGCGAGCTGAGTGCTTGTACCTCACCAGTCATGCCCTCGTTGCTAGCTTCACAGTTAGAGATACAATCTTCAAGCTTGTCTAGGCGTCCACGAAGGATGCCTTCTTCTCCAATGGTTGCCCAACCATTTTTACCAAATTACCAAGGTTATGATGCCAATTTCCTGGTCAATATGAACACAAGGAAAACACACAACTCCCACCAAGAGAGCTATGCAACCCGCAGCACCAATGTAACCCCCCTTCAAGTAAATTTTGGTAAAGCAAATACCTACTCAACAAACTCCATAAACTCTCCAACAAGGTGCTTACAACAGAAAACTCCACAATAATCTAATTATCTCAATTTCCAACAACTCCTTCCAAGCAAATATTACAAGTATTTCCCACAAATACAATAGCAAAACTTGCTTTTACAAAGAAATTGAAATAAACAGATTGTAGGCAAATCAATTCCAACCAACAAGATCAAACAACACACTTGGCAATGCAAGAACTCCAACAACCAATAACACAATTTTCTCAATCCAAGCCAACACCTCTAACAAAAGAATGATCAAACCTGGAATGAAAATTCCTCTTAGCAATTGCAAGCTCTGCCTCCAATATGTTCTTGTTGTTTTTGATTCTCCTACCAGCCAACAAGATATCAAAGCTTCAATCCTCCCTCCAACTCCAACAGTCAAGGGCTATGATTTCCACAAAGAATCTTGTAGAGCTCTGCTACCAACTGTCATGGGCACAG
This sequence comes from Turnera subulata, assembly GCA_028386065.3. NCBI lineage: Eukaryota > Viridiplantae > Streptophyta > Magnoliopsida > Malpighiales > Passifloraceae > Turnera > Turnera subulata. The sequence goes on along the minus strand of JAKUCV010005544.1, from coordinate 4,217 downwards.
AGTTTAGGGCTGCGGAAGATGCTCGTGCGGTTCAAGCCTCAGCTTGATCAACCTAAAAACACACCTATGGAGAGAATAGAAAGAGTAGAGAGAAAGGACTTGGGAGAAGCTTTGTGTATTATATTAATGGTGAAAGAATACAATACACTCCCATACTTTTCTCCTCCTATGTCATGCACTATTTATAGGCTACACATAAGAGTTCAAACCCTTTATATCTTATCTACCCCATTTGAATTCAAACTAATTCAAATCATACCTGACATTCAAATTAACTTAAATTCAAACAAGCACCTATCTTTATTTAAATTTGAATGGCCACTTCAAATTTAAATATGATAAGCTCAACCACCTCGCACACATCCCAGACTCATGGGCTTCGTGTGTGCCTTCGGGGCCCATCCCGTGACAATATAGTCACTGGCCTGGAACGGTGTCTTTAATTCATTTTTTCTCTTCAATTGTTGTTATGTGACACGGTGTTATCTCTTTTGTTGCGAGAATTTCACTCCATAGTAGTCTGGCCCAATTCTTGTGGGCTTCTGGTCCTCTGCTATGTGAATGACTAGAAACAAAAAGGAACAAAAAAGTACTAATGTCAATGGGCATGCTCGGATTAAATTGTTTGAAGCCCGAATTCTGCCTAACCAGATGAACAATTTCAAGTGGAAAAGGGCAACGGCCCAAAATGCCATTCCTAATCCTTCATTATTTTCTCCTGTGGGAAACAAAGAAGACAAAGCCCAGTCGAGTCGACCCCAATGTTTGTTAGCAAGGAAGGACTGAGCGTAATCTGGTTAGCTTACGCATAATATGTTTATGTTAATTATTCCCCAACAATAAATCTGTTTATGCTTCAAAAGCAAAAGTATTATGTTGTCAAGCACCGGATTCAGGCGTTGTGGAGGCAGAGGAAGTCGGGCATGTGATGTGAGGCTGCCTTATATCACATAGTGGATTGGGTGGTCTAGTGCATTAGAGGCCTGGATTAGGCTAAACACGGATGTTATTTTTATGTCAAAATTGTAATATTATATCATTTTTTTTTATAGTTTGCGTGGATTGGGCTTTGCGTTCCCAGAACGGGCCTTATTGTGACCTACATTGGCCCTGGCCTTGGGTGCGATTTTTAGCGCGATAAGACTCCCTAAAAAAACTTAAAAGCTTTACACCATGCCAACATAAATAAACAAATCATTCTAGTGAGGATACCATGCTCACATACATGATACATCAGATATCTCCAGGTGGAATTACCAAAAGTGCAGACAAGTAAGCAACTTTTAGTGCTGGACCATCTCGTTTGTACATGTCTTTAGGGAAGCAAACTTTGCAGCTGATAATTTAGCAAAGTTTGGACTAACCATTGGAGAGGAGTATCGTTGTCTTGAGGCTTGTCCCGATTTTTGTATGCCTGATCTTGTCTTCGATAGTTCTGGGGCTACTACCCCAGGCATGTAACGACTTAAGTTCTGTTTTAATGCATTTTTCCACCAAAAAAAATATAAGATTTTTAACACTTTCCATTCTATTTCTAAATATAAGACGTAGTTAGATTTTCAAGGAGCATTAAATTCATTTATTCTATATCTATCCTTTATTTGTTCCATATCTACCTTTTATTCATTAAATTTAAGGTTAAGTTAGTAATTTGAGTAGTAATAATTAATCAATAAATATCTATACTATATATAAAAGTACGAAGACAGCGAAACAGCCGAAAGTACGAAAATAACCTTACTTAGTATTATAATAAAAAACAAAAACGACATGTTATATAATAATGAATGACAAGTAGTTTCTCTACATTTATAAATATATAGCAGGAGCTTAAAAAATCAACAAATTAGTATAATTACCCATATATTCAATACAAAAATTATATAAAAAACAAAAGTTTACTCACTAAAAAATAATACTAAAAAATAATAATATAATTTGCAAATTAAACTTATATAATTTAGAATATCAACTAAATATTAAAAATTATTAACAATAACAGATTTGTACAAATTAGTATAATTATGAGACGCCCCGACCCGTATTTACCGTACACAGTAAACACAAGCCGGAACTGTGACAACCCAGCCCAACAAGGCCTAGCATACAGTGTATAAAGCATAACCCTGGCTCAACAGCCCAAAGGTATAAACAACAATATGGCCCTACGGCCCAACTTCAATAACATCATTAATAATGAAACTGGCCCAATGGCCCAACAACAATAACAATATGCACAGCGGAAGACTTAAACTCACTAACACTGTATGCGACACATGCAATCTATGGATCCAAGCCTGTCCAAGGGAAACGCTGCAGCCTGTCTGGAATGCACCAAGCCTGTACATGTAACAACTCATCCTACGGGATGAAACCCCGCAGGCGAGGGGTGAGTCCGAAACGCTCACCGACGAAAGATAAACAGTGATATATAATCAACCATAATACTTTCGAAATAAACCCAACAATCACAACAATAAACACATACAATCACATCACAAGGATACTGTCATAGCAACTAACACATACTTCAGGACAGAGGAATCCAACTCAAACAACACATCAGAGGAAAACAACACGAACAACATAACAGAGGAAACCAACACAAACAACACGATAGAGGAATCCTACTAACCTCAGGCAACAACATGCTAACCAGATATTCGGCATATCTGAGCCACTGCGGATATTCGGCATATCCGAGCCACTGGGTATTTGGTATACCCTAACCACAGGCAACAAGCCAAACGGATATTCGGCATATCCAAGCCACCGCGGATATTCGGCATATCCGAGCCACTGCGGATATTCGGCATATCCGAGCCACTGGGTATTCGGTATACCCCAACCTCAGGCGACGTCATGCCAACCAATCCAAAAACCGACCATAGCAACCCAGAATTAATTTTCAAACCATCGGGTCGTACCACTACTTCCCACATATGTCATCATCTCATATCAATTCCATTTTCCCATTTCCAATTTCCAATTTCCATTACTCAATTATCCACACTCAATAGTTTATTCCAATAATCCATTCACAACACTGTCTACCGACAACAATCACAATATCCATAACAGTCAAGCAATTATCCAATTCCTACCAGCTCAAGTTACACAACAGACAAATCCTTCAACAGTTTCATAACATCATTTACTCGCAGTCCGACATCAATCACAACACAATATCCAATAAACCAATAACAGCCAAACAGCGGTTCAATCAAGCAACTCAATATCATAGCAACAGCAACAACCGTAACCATAGCAGCCAATAACCAACATAATTTCATATTACCAAACATCCATCAACAATACATATAGCGCCAGTTATTCACAATCAACAGTTTATCACATTATCCGCACGACCTATTAGCACAGTCCAAATCCTTTATTCTTCCATCAATTATCTCTTTTTCATTATTCCAAATTATTTCACAGACTCGTCCAATCTAAAATCTCGTTTCACTAATTATACACAATTGACGGATCAACATTATTCTCAGCACAGATTCCACAAATCAATAACACAACGAACCAAGAACAGCAACAACATTTCCACAATAATCAAGTAACAGTCAACAATCATTTCAGTGGTTCAATCAAACAACAAGATACACATACAGCATTACGGCACATATCAGGGGTTATCCATCCTCACCTTAGCCGATTACTCAACTCTGAAGGTAATGACCGGTCCAAAGCCGGCTCCTCGGGAAACTGCCCGATATCCGAACCTATACAACAAACAATATATTTACACGTAAATGCACATAATCGGTATGCTATGATGCCATTACTACGAAATTAACCCATCCCGGTTATATATCTTTTATTACCATCTTTTACCGAAAATATTTTACCGTACGAATATCCGAATATAATTTCGGTACCATAATTTAATTAAAACTCTTTTAAAAATATTTTCGTAAATTAGTTTTACTTCCCAAAATATATTCACCATAATTTTCTGAAATAAATAAGAATTTACAAATACACATATATATTTTTTGAATTATGTAACAGCCCCGGTAATTTTTATGTTTTTACCGTCACCGTAAATTTATTTTTACAGTTAATTACTATTTAAATTAATCTTGAATAATTAATTAACGGTAATTTACGCTTCGGAAACCGAAACCGAGCCCTGTTCCACGCTCGGGATTTTTCTGCGGATTTTCCGGACCAAAGTTGGAATTTTTCGGGTCCAGGAATGT
>JAKUCV010005543.1:124390-188121 GCA_028386065.3 Turnera subulata | reverse complement strand
GTTCAGAGATCAGGAAACTCTGTAGCCCACACACTAGCTAGGCAAGCTGGCTGTTTGTCAATGCCAACTTATTGGATAGCCAACCCTCCTAATTGTATTATGGAGGGGCTGATACGTGATTGTAATTAGCAGTGCATACCTGCTTTCGGTATTATCATCTATCAATGAAATCAATCATCGTTTCACGATCAAAAAAAAAGATCCAGGAGCGCCACTACTTCTAGTAAGCAAAGAGCCAAATATGCACAGAACAACAACAACAACCACACTAAAAGTGAAAAAGGATTTGGGAGTCTAAAAAAACATGACACGTAGACTCGCTAAAGTCCAAAGTTTCTCCAAAACCTACGGTGTTGTGTATCCCTCAAATAAATAAAGCAATCATTAGCTGGTTAGTTAAGGGTTTAATGTGGCGGATTAGGAGCATCCTCGCAAAGATCAGCACCCGCAAATCAATCTTCCACGCGTCAATCCGGAAAAGGACGTTAAAGATCTTGGTGGGTGGGCCCTAAAAGGAAGTGAGCAGCCAATGATCCGCGTCCGCATCATATTCCAATGCACTTTCCACTACCGTCACGGCGTCACCGTTGGGTCAATTTTTTTTTTTTGTTTTTTCGCTTCTCAAATCTCAAATCTCTAAGTGTTATAAATATCCTCTTATCAAAATCAGAAATAGCATTTACTTTTTGACCTCCCAAAAAGACAAAAAAACCCAAAATAAAAATAAAAAACAAACAAACAAGGAGAAAAAAAAAAAACCTCCCTCGTCTCTCTTTTCTCTTTCTTTTTTTTTTTTTTTGACACATAGCCAGACCCAAGAGGAGCATGGAACAAGCTTCCTAACTGTTACATCTGTCTTTCTCTCAAAAGAGGCAAAAAAACGCAGAGAAAAAAGAAGAAAACCCTAGATTTTGATTTTTTTTTGTTTTTTTTGGGTTGTTGTTGCTTGGGGTTGAAGTACAGAATCTCTTCGTTTCGAGCCCGTGAAATGTGCTTCTTGGAGAACGATTGAATCAGGCAAACAAACAGAAGAGCAAAGCAAAAGCGAAGATTTTTATTAGTTATGAAGAAGAAATTCCGTCGGTGGCAGAGGAGCTTGATCCTTTCGTCTCTCTGTTTTACTGTGCTCGCTCCCCTCCTTTTTGTCTCCGTTGGTAAAATTTTCCCCCTTCATCTCTTCTGGTTTTGTAAATGTTCATAGTTAGCCCTTTTTCCTCATCTGCATTTGCAAAGAACCGTTCCTTTTTGGTTGCAGAGTCTGATAATTGCTGATTTTGGTTGTGGTTAATTGATATTGTGTTTACCCTCGTTCTCTTTTTTCTGGGCAGGCCGTAAAGAGTTGATTGCGGATTTTTCAAGTTTTGTAAGATTTCGTTCTTTTTCTTGTTTTGCGTAATTATCTGTATTGCTGGTTTTGGGTTACTGCTAAGCGAAATTTGTTACCGAAATGTAGAATCTCGTGCAGTCTTCCATTTGATACGAATTCTATAACTAAATTTTTGGCTACATTTTAGATAGACTCAGTTCTGCTGTTTTTGGCAGTGATATTTCCATGTGTGTGATTGGTGTACTGGTGTAGTGTGAAGATTTAGAATTGATTGTTTCTGCTTTTTATGGTGCAGAAACCGAGGACAACTACCCCAACCCTTAATGCAATAAAGCAGGTAGCTTTAAATCCATTTGTCTTAATCTGCTTGATGGGCTTTTCTTGACTTTTACTGTTTGGTAATTTCTTTAGCTTTTTTATGGATGCCAAAACGGTTGGTCTGTGATTTAGGAAGCTGATGAAGGGGTGAAAGAACCGAACCTAATTGTATATGCGAAGGATTGGGGCTCTGCGATTACTTATAGATCTTCCATTGTCAGTGCCGGCTCTAAGCAGTCTGGAAATAGTGATGTAAATGTTGGACAAAAATCTAATCTCTCAGAAGGTACTGATGAAAGATGCTTCCTTTTGCTGTCAAGTACTGTTCTGTTATTGATTCCGGTATTGTTCGTGGGCCTCACTTTCAGGAATCAATCATGAAAGAAAAGAAGAAATTCTGCAGAAGCAGGAGAGGGTACTGAGTCAGACAGTTGAAAAGGTATTCGCACACGTCCGTAATCTATAATCATCTTAGAGAAGATTACTTCTTTTGAAATGAAGTTGTATGCTAGGTAATTCTGATGCTAAATTGTTCGATTGAGGATAAGCCATTTCTTCCATTTTATAAAAAATAAACAAGTTTTTGTGACACCACCAAAATCTTAAGCTATTATTTGAAATTTTCCTGCTGTAGGCATAAGGAGAAGATCATAGATGGGTGATGATTGATAAGAAAATATAGTATTGAGCCATCAATCCAAGTCCAGATTTTGTGTCAGGCAGTGGAAACTAGGTCATGCATAACCAAAACTTGTTTAGTGGAGATAAAGGTGGATGGCTGTATGAATTCATGATGATAGCGCATTTTTCATCTTTTCCCAGTTTATGTTTTGCAAATTAATTGTACTGGTATTCCAATAGTTTGCTGTGTTTTTGTCTTGGGCCCTGGCCCTTTGCTTTGGGTAAAGGATGGGTTAGAGTGGTCTTTTCAATCAACCATTACAATTTCAGCAAGCAAATCCATGCCCAACTAGAATGAGTCCTGGGTCTTCTTGGGAAATTCATAAAATTTTTTGAGGAAATACATGCTTCTGAACCAAGCTGCTGTAACACATAATAGATTTAAGCACAAGCAGCTATCCATCTTGTGCATTGAATTATTAGAGGTATGCTACTCGTTGCATCTTCTCCTTTTACTTATTTTGCGTTTGGCTGCAGGAGAAATCATATCAAGCAACACTTAAACGTGGTGACAAGGTGCGCCCTCCTGTGAGTAGAGTGGCAGATGAGAAGGTAAAGCAGATAAAAGATGCTCTGATTAGAGCTAAAGCATACATAAATTTGGCACCACCAGGATGCAATTCTCACTTGGTAAAGGAGTTGAGACAGCGAATAAAGGAATTAGAACGAGCTACAGGTGAAGCCTCCAAGGAATCAGAACTATCTAAGAGGTACTGATTGTCAATACTCATTTCCCCTTGCTAATAATTTAACATATGTATTGCATTGAAAAAATAAGGCCAAGGAAAGAGAAGACTTGGTGGTTACTGGTACAGGAAAAGAAATTAAGAGAAGGAAAGCCATTTTGACGCTTTGATGTAAGATAAATCATATTTGTTTGGAGTCTAAGTGGAAATATATTTTGCAGTGCAATTCAGAAAATGAAATCCATGGAGATAATCTTGTTGAAAGCAGATCGTGTTTATCCAGACTGCTCGGCGATGGCCTCAAAGCTCCGTGCTATGACATACAATGCTGAAGAACAAGTTCGAGCACACAAGAATCAGGCAGCATATCTTGTTCAGCTTGCTGCAAGGACTACCCCGAAAGGTCTTCACTGCCTTTCTATGCGGCTTACAGCTGAATACTTTGCCCTACCACCAGAGGAGAGACAGCTTCCCAATCAACAGAGAGTGCATGATCCAAACCTCTATCATTATGCTGTTTTCTCTGACAATGTCTTGGCTTGTGCTGTGGTTGTCAACTCCACTGTTTCCTCTGCCACGGTAAACTACATCCTCCATTTGTTGTATTTTATTTTTCTTGTCATGGTAGGATGCTCGTTTTTGGCTTCTTTACTTGGATCTTACCATCTGAATAAGTTTTGGGACATGAATTGCATTTTCGTCCCTGTAATGGAGTTCGTACACATAGAGTTGCCAAAGAAAGAAGTGAAACGAGGTCAATTTTTTAAACTTTTTTGCATTCACAGACAGGAGATTGCTAAAGGAGTGCTCATACTTCCTGCCTTCTGCCATTAGGCTTATTCCAGATGTTCTTAACTACTGAATTCTGTCTTGTTAGTTTTCTAATGGTAAGAACTAAGAAGTGACCCTAGGCTATGAGGATTGGAGTTGTTTGCAAACTTAAATTGAATCTTTAAGAAACTAGTCAAAGAATGTTGGACTCTGGTACTCAAGTACTTAGATGAGGACGGCCAATTGATATCAAGAAATTTTTCATACAAGATGTTAGATTGGATGTTTGATACTAAACTATTGGCTAAATGGTCAATGGCCATGTCTGGGTGAAGCTTACTTGCTTCAAGAGGCTGGTCCTTTTTTTTTCCTCTTTCTATGTTCTGAAGTGTGCTTTCTAGGTCCAAGGTCCAAACCTATTGTGAACTGTAAGATACTACAGTTCTTTTTTTGCCTTTTCCATTCAGCGTTATGAACTTGTGTTTTGGCCACTGAGATCAGGTTCAATAAGATATTTGTTTGAATAGCTTGAGACTAGTTTTTGTGCTGAGATTTATTTTGCAAACAATGCAAGAGAGCTAAGAGTTTTTCTTCTTTTTCTTCATTTTTTTTTTCTTTTTTTTTTTCCTCTCTTCACTACTGACAGGAGGCGGAGAAGATTGTTTTCCATGTGGTGACCAATTCTCTTAATCTCCCAGCAATATCAATGTGGTTCTTACTCAATCCTCCTGGCAAAGCTACAATTCAGATCCAAAGCATAGAAAAGTTTGAGGATCTGTTAACCAAGAATAATTCAAGCCTGAAGATGCTAAATTCTGTTGACCCAAGATATACTTCTGCTCTGAACCACCTTCGTTTCTATCTACCAGACGTCTTCCCCTTGCTGAAGAAAATTGTGCTCTTTGACCATGATGTTGTTGTGCAAAGGGATCTAACTGGATTGTGGAGTATTGATATGAGGGGAAAAGTAAATGGAGCTGTGGAGACTTGCCATCAAAGTGAAGCTTCATTTCGCCGCATGGATATGTTCATCAATTTCTCAGATCCATATGTCTCGAAGAGATTTGATTTACGGGCATGCACATGGGCGTTTGGAATGAATTTGTTTGATCTGCAAGAGTGGAGGCGACAGAATTTAACTGGTCTTTACCACAGATACTTGCAAATGGTATGCGATAAATATTTTTCATTATCGTTTGCTTGCATGCTGATATGCTTTCTGGATTTTGGTTCTCTTTACTGAAAACAGGCATGCGAATTTAGCATATATATTCTTTCATGAGGTATTGGTATCTGATTCAGTTTTTGTTCATCAATCGGTTAATTGTTGTTGAGATATACTGTGTTTTACAGTTTCTTGTTTCAAGTTTTCTTGGATGGCGAACTTTTTTCTGGAAATAATGAGACCAAAACTGTCATGTTTTTGATAGTTTATGATGAGATTAAAGATCCTTTCGACTCTTTTTAAGGATCACTTTCCTCTGTTCTGTTGATTGCGTTTGATAGCTACAATGTCTCTGTTGGGTGTAATATATTCTTTTGAGAGGCGTTGATCTGTTTTCTGTCACGCTGTTCTAGTGGGATGATAATTCCATCCCAACTCCAAAACCCATCTCTAGCCTTGTGCGTTTGAATCCAGGAGTCAAAGGGTTGCGCTACTAGACCAAGATTTAAGTTTTCATTGGCGAATCAAACATGTTTGACATGTGTTAATGAGTTTTTGTGGGAGTAGAAGGTTTTAGTACTATCACGCTTGTTCAGGATTTGCAACTCTAGGAAAATCTTCAGTAGTGCAAAAATGGATCCCTAGTTTTTATTGTGTTTTCTAATGCATGTCTTGCCCCCTTATTGGTTGCAGGGTTATAAGAGGCCATTGTGGACGGCTGGGAGTTTGCCATTGGGCTGGGTAACCTTCTACAACAAGACCGTCGCCTTGGACAGGAGATGGCATAGACTTGGACTTGGCTATGAGTCAGGTGTTGGACGAGACCTTATCGAGCGGGCAGCAGTTTTGCACTATGATGGTGTGATGAAACCATGGTTAGATATTGGTATTGGGAAGTACAAAGATTACTGGAGCAAACACATCAACTTTGATCATACATACTTACAACAATGCAACATACATGGTTAATCAAATATTAAAGCAGGACCATTGAAAGTATTACTCCAGACAGCACTGATAGCTTCTTGTTCTAGGTGGTAGGAACACATCATCACATGTTCATTTGATTCTTTAACAATTCCTTTGTAAATTTTTCACTCGTATTTCTCCTTAAACCCCAGCCATAATTTCCTAGGTGCGGAGCCAAATTTATAGTGATCACTGAAATGAAATAATTCCGTTGATTGCTTCTAGTTATTATGTACATATTTCCTGAATTTTAGGCTACAAGCGTATTTTCTGGGAAGGATAATAACTTTTTCCCACTAGCATTTGTTCTCTCCTAGTTGTGGCCCTCCAGCGGATATTCGTTCTCTGATTTCCTGGTCTTAAAATATTAGTCAAGTTTACTGCTGTGCGGCTTCAACCAAGAATTTGGGTGTTTCATTTCTTCCCGCTAATGCGGGCAACCAACCAAGACCATCTACCACTGACGAAGCATTGAGAGCAAAAAGTGAATGAATGATGAATAAAAAGAACTCTTTCTAATGAAGTAGTTACTATTCTAGTTATTAATGTATAATCTTTAATCCTTTCCTGTTTAAATAAGACAAGCGGATCATGAGAAAATGGCTTTCCTCCACCCACCTAGAGATAAAAGAAAGGTTCCCACCTCGAGATAAAAGAAAGGTTCCGGGCACAGTTCCAGCAGAGGAGAAGATAGAGCCTCAAAACAAAATAAAACGTTTTTTTAGTTAAAACTTGGACTAATAATACATTTTCTTCTTTCTTTTAACAATGAAAAGGATATTACGCCCAGACCAAAAAAAGGTGGAGGATATTATGCTCCAAGTCCAAGTTGTTTTATTATACCCAAAATGTCAGCAGATGCATGCAGTACAAATTGTATGAATTGTCTTAGTAGATAATACTCTATTATTTTACTAACGCAAAAGTAAGCCCACAACTTTTTGGTCCCGAAGCAGCAACTTATCATGGAATTCCCAAACTTTTGAAAGTTTTTAAGTTTTCCTTTCTTCCTTTAACTAAAACTGGATATAAGTTGCTTTTAGGGAGGCTTAGGACAAATCGTGGGTCATTTTGCCCGTCTTAATTTGTTTGGCTGATAAATGGATGGCGTACCACGTGGAGGAATGTGGTTGGGCCAGTGCAGATAGCGGATATCAAATGTGGGTTGCCCACCTATCCATGTTATGTGGTGCGTTGGACACACTTTGGACTCGTAATATTAATTTGTAAATTCTTGTGGTACCCCTTGGCTAGAGACCTAGTGTGATATTCCCCTCTCAACCTCTCTCGTTTGCGATCCATTTTCTTCCAAATTGAAGAAAAAAATGGCCTCCATCTTTACTCAGACTTCATCCGTCACTTGTTCGCCTCTTCTGCTCAGGAGATCAGTAGGGAAATCATCCTCTCCTGTTCTTGGTAAGAGCTTTAGCCTCAACTCTTACAATAATGCTATTATAGTCACTTTGCATGAAGTAGATAAAGTTGGTAGAATCCAGTAACAACAATTGTCTCAAGCAGAGAAGATTTCCAAGAACTAGAAATGATCATATGAACTGTGACTACAACCATATTGTCTTCTTGTCCCAAGTTGACAAGCCATTTTTTATTTCATTTAATATCTTGATTTTCACATGTGGTTGAGTGTAGGCTTGCCAGCAATGGCAAAGATGGGGAAAGTGAGTTGTTCCATGGAGAAGAAGCCTGTTAAGGAGAACAAGGCCATGAGCGCATCATTGATGGCATCCGTGTTGGCTGCAACCATGTCAAGCCCTGCCTTGGCTCTGGTGGATGACAGAATGAGCACTGAAGGAACTGGCCTCCCTTTTGGCTTGAGTAACAATCTTCTTGTATGGATCCTCTTGGGTGTGTTTGCCCTCATTTGGTCGCTCTACACTGTTTACACTTCCACCCTTGATGAGGACGAGGAGTCAGGAATGTCTCTCTAAGCAAAACTCGTCCCAATGCCCGCCCTATGTAATGTGAAAATGTATGAAAGAGCTTGGCATTTTTCTCTATCTTGTAGCAGAACTAAATTACTACCTTATGTCCATGCAATTTCTGTACTTTGGTCTGTAACTATTCCTTTAATTCCTATTGTTGATCTCTCGTACCATCCAGTCTTTCTAGTTATTGAAAAATGACAGCTCAGGAACGCAAATGATCAGGAATCCAAGAATACTGAAGAACGACCAAATTTCTTTTAACGCTTGCAGAAACCAAATTTCCTTACGGAGATTTTCCAATTCTCGATTCTGTTCTCCGACTTGCTAAACCTGCAGTTCGAAATACCCGCATCCCATTGCTACTGGAAGTTGATGGTTCATGGCTATCATTGTTTTCTGGGCATCACGAAAGAAAAAGGCTTGACAGGCTTTTTTTACCGCACTTCTTGTAACAACCCAAAGATCCACATAACAAGCTATGCAGAAAAACTGTTTGATTTCTCATTTCTGGAGATGGATTGTCTATCACTTGTGACAGTTTACTCCTAAATAGACTAAATATTTTGTAGAACTCTGAACACTGCGAAGCCAAGGCCACCAGGAATCACTGAAATCGAACCTTGAAATATCAAGGTTAGAAAGAAAGCCGGGAACAGTTTGGGACCTGTAATTGACAATCATACAATGAAAGGAACCCGGGGAACTGTATACTGGAGCCAGTTTTCTGAGAAGAAACTTTATTGCAGTGTACCATGTATAATTCAATATAAAGGAGGGAAAGGAAAGAATGAGAAAAATAAAGACTTTATTCCTTAAATATCTTTTATTCAAATACATTAGTTGAATGCAAAAAACGAACTAGGTCTGTTCCACCATTTCATAGAGCTGAACAATGCTAGAAATCAATAGACTTGATAATTAAATCAGCATTTTGTTTTGACTTGATTATAAGCTCAGCATTGGGCCTGTCGTTGTAATCTATCTGCAAAGATGAATTTGAGTGTTATATAACTTCAACAGAAAGATGGTAAGTTGATGAAAACCAAACAAACTTAAAAGGACCCAACGCTCACGACAGAGTGAACCTTACCCGCCATTTGGCAACATCCGGAGGCTTTCCTGCTTCACAACAAATAAGTGGAATCAAAAGACAATTCATTTCCTATCCTTTTGAAGAAGTAGCTAGATAAGTATAAGAAGGCCAATACCGGTGGAGATATGTCTCTTTAAAACCCGTTTCATTGCTGTGTCAATGTCCACGTCAATAAACCTTAAAAAAGAAAAGACATTGTTATAGTCCACCGACTAGAAACATCAAAACTCAAGTTACAGAACAGGTAAACCACCCGGGGGTTTCTAGAATTAGTTGTTGTATCTGTTCAAGACCAGTGAACAATGAACAAATTTCGGCCAGGAAAAATATGATATAGTTTCCTCCCCCATATAAAGCACTTGTGGGTTAAAACAGGGTCCCCAAAAGATGAGAGAGGCGAGCTACAATAGTTCAACACTTTTCTCGAGTCTGGACGCATAAGAATTACAGATAAGTAAACTTGCACCCGGCAGCATTCAATCTAGTAAAATATTTTGCGGGATTTCTGAGGAAAAACATAGTACAAAGAGTTTTTCCAGAGAAGTAACGACTTTGCACATAGCCAATTCAAAAGTGTCAGGTACATATGGATACAAGTCAAATAAATAGGTAGCATATGTTTGTGTTCTAACTTTCTTTCTTTATCGATATCGTTAATAACTTGGAGTCTTCAATTATTGAACATATTAAACATCATAAGATAAATTCAGATTTTCCAGAAGGAAGGTTTAGCAATATTGATTCAATTTTTAAGAGAAAAGTAGCTGACAGTAATGTCATTACCCTCACATATGAACTAGGTCTTAGATTTGTGTTTTCCCAGGTCAATCAATTCAGATGTATAGCAATTAGCAAACTGCAAACTATCAAACAGTTTTGGTGGCCACATTTAAGCATCATACTTACGGTCTGCAACCCTGATCAAATATGTGAACTAGCCTGGTTCTAAAAATATCCTTACCATTTCTCGTCAAACATAGATGATACATCTTTCCAAACCCCTTCTTCCAACAATAGATAGTTTCCTTCAACTATGACCACTTTATGCCTGCAAAGAGAAAGAAAAACGTTAGATAGGGCATCATGCACTGCATTGTATCCTTAGCCATGCCTTTCTTTCTTCAGTTATTGCTTATATTTTGAAAGAGCTCAAGCCAACTGCTCAGCGATATTTCCAGAAGCTAGCATGTCTCCGTTGATCAAGTTTATGTCAATAAGGTCGTCTGTTCATAGCTTTTTTAGCATGGCAACTGATCATCCATTCGAGCAACATTTTATTAGCAATCATGTACTCTGATGACTACCCTTCATCACCATGGAGTGGATATCCCAAAGCATCCAAGAATAATCTGGATGAGGCAAATTAAATTCCACTGTAATCACTATGCAAGCAAAGAAAATAATTACTTACTGCAGGTTCACAAAAATATCGTCTTCAACTGGATCTCCAACACCATGATCAAAAGAAGGTGCATAAACCGATCCCTGAAAATTAACAGGTGATCAGGCACATTAATTAGCTTTGATTGAGTTTGCAGCTGACTTGCATATACTAGCTACAGAATACAGTATTCTCTCAATCGGGATAGTCATGTAAGTTCATAACATCTACCGCAACCGACCTCATTCCGCAACTTCTCTATACATTTAAGTAGAAGTCCTGGAGCAAATGTCCACGGGGCTGCAGCAGAAATAGAAGATTAAGCATTAAAAATTAACTTCTAAAGTCAAACGCCAAGGGCTGTATAACTCACCTCCCCTTCTGGCATGGGCTTCTTCTGGATTCTAAAAGAGAAGAGCATTAGTTACAGACAAAACTAATTCAAAATTACAAAATAATTAAGGGACCACGTTGGAATCTTAACCTCCATTCCATCAAGCTGGGAACGATATAGATGGAACCCATCCATGGGAAGAACTGCGGCAACTTCAGGAGGTGTAACTTGAGAATCAAATCCAGAAGATTTTTCTGGCCATAACCTATTTAGACGTTTGACAACTTCACAAGCCAAAGTACTCTTTCCAGCACCAGGAGGACCAGCCAGACCCACAATATGCCTACACATATTGAGCCACAACCGAGCAGCTGATTGAGCATTGCAAGATGTACCATGTAAGAAAGCAAAAGTTCATTACAGAAGATACTAAGGCACATATTTGATCTTCATTTTCAAAGGCTAGGACCTACTTCAAATTAGGATTTGCTGCTGCTGCTGCTGGAGGAAGAATTCGCTCAACTAAAGCATCATATATCTCGTCCATGGAACTGCAAAGGATGTGCAAGATATAATAGCTATGAACGAGCAGCTAGATCACCAGTCACATCCATGAATCAACTCTATATGGCAGGAAAAACAAAAGACTATACATTCTTGTGCGTCATAAACTCAAAAACAATGGCAATGGAACAAATGTCAAGTCAGTTTCCAGTGACCATAATGCGTCATTTAGTGTAGAGAACTCCTTCATGTTCTTTACTTGACATAGGAAGCACTAATAAATGCTCTTATTGTCTTCCAAAGACCGGTAAGTTTAAAAAACTTCAGAAGATCCAAGGTATCCAAGTTCTCACATATCGATTCAATCAATATCAATGAGAGCCATAACTTAAGGCATTTGAGATATCAAGGAAGCAACCCTCAGAACAGAGCCACTGAGGCATGTAGCCAGCGGTAGGGTGTGGGGCTTTGAATCCCACATCCTGGGGTTCAACACCCAAGTAGCACTAAAATCACCACCTCAAGCAGAAAGGAAGACATGGCAAAGAGTATCTTCAATGCTCTGAGATCGTTTTCTCACTGTCAATCCAAAACGTACGGATGCCAACACGGCAAAAGCGATGCCACTAGCCTGCATGTGCTCTGTTATCGAGCAAAACGCAAATTCATTAATTAGACACAAATTCACATAAAACGAGCATACCTGGCCTGTAGAATAGGAATTTCTTTCTTTTGAACGCATAAAACCTGACAGCCCAGATATCAAAACACAAAAGAAGATTACAAAATTACCGAAAATTCAATATTTGGGAGTTAAAAAAATGTAACTACACCAGTACAGGATTAACAAAGAATCAACCTTGATGCGATTTTCTGTGTGGACAAGGGATCCATGCGAGGTTCTTTGACTTGTCAATGAAACAGGCACTAAACATCTATTCCCAAAAGGCAACTTAACCCTTCTAAGCAGCAATGAGTCTGCATAGGAATTCCCAATACTTATAAACAAGAACAGATTCCCGAAACACAATAATCTTCATAAGGGACAATTTAGTGATATTAAAGGATTACTTCAGATTTTGAATTCAAATCAAAGGTCTGGCCTTTTCTACTTGGATTGAAAAAAGAAAAATTTAACAAGTTTTTGCATTCTCACAAAAATTAAGGGGAGACCTGATTTCGTAGAAGAAGGGACATAGCTTCTCGAGACTGTAGAAAACGAAGAAGATACCTCCATTGCCACCCACCAATTGCACTCGATCGAGAGAGAGAGAGAGAGACGACGCAGTTGCTGACACGGTAACACCAAAAATTGATCTTTGGATTGGATTATGATTTTTGGCAGATAATATAATACTGTATCGTCACTTTATTACTACTCTGTTCATCTGTTGGAACTCGAGGGATACACGTGTTTGTATTGGCTTACGTGGCAGCTATTCGTTCGGTGGGAAATTTAAAGCCTTTTTTCTACTAGTGTTATAAAAGAAAAGAAAAAACGTGTGTATTGTGTGAATACTGTGTACCTACCAAAACAGTTAACTCCCTCATCTATTTATATTGTCCAAATGATAGAATGAGATTGAGCTTTTCTTCTCCTCTGCTGCCGGCCATCTCCATCTCCTCCTTTCTTCTCCATTTACTAAGAAATAATATCACATTAAAACACCTAATTTATAACACGTTATCAGCACGATAACGTCTCTACCCCGAGCATACCGTGCTTACACGAGGATGAAACAAATGCAGAAGAATCTAAGGAACAGCAGCAGCGTTTTCCTCTTACAAGGAAAACTTCAATAAAGGAAAAAGCAGCAGCGAAGCACTGACCTCGTGACATAGAAAAAAAAAACACGCATAAAAACAAAACTAGGCATAAGCAAGGAAAACATGGGAAGAGGGTTGCCGGGAAAGTGACTGCCGGTGGATCCTCGGGGAGGTCGCCGACCACCAAGGAAAGAGAGAAAGTCAACCCCATCGGCGACGACCCGAGACCACGCCAATTGCGTTTGCCCGTGGGTGATGTCGTCTCGATCCCGGATGTGATGTCGTTGCAGATCGGAGACGACCCGAGACCACGCCGACATCATCACCACCAGGAGCTTCCTCCCCCTCCATCTTCCTCTTTCGGTCGCTGCTCCTCCTCCCCGTCTGTCGTCGCCCTGCTACTCGCCGCCGCCGCTCTCCTCCTTCCTGCGACGACGACCCCAACTCGACGAGAAAACCGCCCTAGCTTCTCTCACCTGCTGCCGACGCCGTGGCCGCCTCCCTGCCGTCACTGCAACGTCGGCTCCTCCGCCCACTCCCTCTTGCTCCACCGCCGCCGTCCGCCCCCATCCTCCTCCTCTCCGGCATCGGTGACAGGAGAAAGAAAATGAATCCTCCTCCTCTCCGACCTCGGTGACAGGAGAAAGAAAATGAAGGTAAGAATTTTTTTTTTGTGGTCTTTGTGTAAAGGAGATGAAGGCGCCGGGAAAGCAATGAAAAAAAAGTGAAAAGAAAAAAAAAGGAGAAAGATAAGGTAAAGAGAGAGACAGGAGAACTGAAATTGGAATGAATGAAAAAAAAGTGAAAAGAAGAAAAAAAAGAGAAAGATAAGTGAGAGAGAGAGGGTAGGTGTCGGTGATAAAGGGTGAAGAAAAGAAAAAAAAAAAAAGAAAGGAGATGATCCGATTTAACTGTTTAGTCCCTGACGTTTCGTTTTACGCAGGTAAATCCCTGCAATTCAGTCCTTAACTAATTTATATTCTCAATTTTGTCCTAAACGAATATATTAATGTTTTATTGTGTGATTGAATGTTTAATTAATGTTGATATTGGATGATTGAATGTATTATGAGCTCACGGTGAGTTCCGGAAATTAGTTTTTGGCCGGTGAACAGTGTTTTCGGCAGGAATCTGGCGATGAATAGTAAATCCGGCGATGAATAGTGATTTTTGGCCATATGAATAGTGCTTTCCGGCGACCGCGAATAATGATTTTGATCAGAATCCGGCAAACCCAGAAGTGTTTGGCCGGAATTTGATGCCTCGGCACAATAATCCGGCACGGTGAATAGAAATTTCCGGCGACCGTGAATTTCCGACGACCATGAAAAGTGATTTTGGCCGGAATTTTGAATCCTCGAATTTTTCCCGGCAAAGCCCGGAAGACTGTTATATTTAATATATTTATTTATTGGCCGGCTAAGCCGCCTTTATCGTATAAGCGTATTATATATGTTATTGCTGAAAGATTTATCGAGTAAGCATTTTTTCTGTTTTTTATTTAAATTCCGATTGGGCTATTAAAAGGGCCCATTATTCTTTTCATGGCCGGCTAAGCCGCCTATTTCTTTACATTTTAATTGGGCTCGTGTAAGGCCCATCGCATTTAATTTTTAGCAATTTAATTCTTCATTGGGCTAATTAACGAAAGGCCCATGTTTATTTCTTTCATTTCAGTCTTTAATTTTATTTAAATTATGTTATTCAAGACCCTTATAATTTCCTGAAGAAATTTACTATGGGTATCAAATGCGGACAGGAATTTATATGATAATAGTTTGGAAGACTAAATATAAGAGTCCCGCAGACTCAATAAAAGAAAATATAACGAAGACTGGAAGTCTTACCGTCCTGAAGACCCTTTAAAGGAAATCGAAAATACACACTATTACCACCAGAAGATGGAAATTATATGACCACCAGAAGGTGGATATTATACTTGCTTACCCTGAAGGAGCAATTTATTTTATATTCAATTTTATTTTTTTTTTCAGTTTAAATTATTACGCATTGCAATTTATTTTTATTTACTTTTCAGTACTTTATAATTGTTTCTTAGAATAATGCCTGAAGCATTAGTCTCGAAGATAATGCAAAATTGACATCCACAGGGGGGGAATTATATGTGTGGATGTCAATATAAGATATTATTACATCTCGAAATGAAAAATGATTAACACGCTCCAGAAGAGCATAAATTCGAATATGTTCCTGAAGAACGCATGTTTTAATATGATCTAGAAGATCGTATATTTACACGAGTACAGACACCCTCAGTAGTAAAATGAATTATTATGGATCCCAAAATGAATTGACTCAGATTTATTCCCTGAAGCGAATAAGACAGTATAATTATTTGTGCCTGTTGGCGTAAATGAGATAATAAATGAAAAGGCTCAAAGTAAACATGCATATTATTATTGCAAAAACAGATCCATAATTGGAGAACATTCAAAGAAGAATGGTTCTCATACATATGTTTAAACAAGTAATCTATCGGTTGGGTTTAACATTAACCCTAAAACTCTGAGCCTCACCATTAATGTTGACCCTAACACTGTCGTTCCAGGAGAACCACATACCACCCCTGTTGTTTTCTCCAGGTATCTCAAACCGATTCGTTGGAGGAAAACGAAGTGGAATCACACCATGACTCTCTCCTGCTTGCCACAAAGTCTCTATAATCAGTACCATGTTAGGCTTGTACTGATTCTTCAGATCCCTTAAGGTACGCACAAAGTCTTGAGACCTTCTTGCTATACCCCTGCAATTCCACAATAAAAGTCGTACCTTAGGCCATGTAGGTGGTAACCCAGTCACACTTGGGACGCTCCGAGCCATCATGGAAACCTGTATTATTGACGAAACTAAATTTTAAACACATGAAGGCTCTAGCTGAAATTCCTGCATCCTAGCAGATATGAAAAACATTATAGAGTTAGCTGAGCCATAAAAAATTGTCCTGAGATTGCCTTGGTCCTCCAGGAAGAAAGTTTCTTCCATTGGAGTCACAAAGAACCTAGACGAGTATAGCTCATCTACAAAAACCAAAAGTGGGATTCTTGCTAGCTCATTAGGCAGTTCCTCTTGTTGTTCATTTACCATGCTATAGGCCAATCTATTTCTTCTGCCTAGTGAGGCACCCTCAACAAAGAAAACAGTAGCTGGGGAAGGCATTTTTGCTTGGTTGAGTTTTCTGTTTCTTTGCTTTGATGAATTTTTCTATATCTATGAGTTTTCTTGTATCTTCCCATGTAATCCTTCCCCCTTCTTATAGCCTGAGCATAGATAGCCAGGTGTCCCCGAAAAGATCCAGAAGATTATACGGTGGATTATTTTATTACTCAAAAAATTCCAAAGCTTTACAACCCTCAAGGATTCGCTTTTGGAAATGTCTGCCACTACATTAATTATTGCTCAATAATTCTGATCTTTTCCGACATGAGTGGCAGGAATAAGCCTAATATTGACACATGTATTGCAGCCTGAAGCTTGCAGTTGAGTAATTGAAACTTAACATATCCAGCCAGAAGCTGGAATGCACTAGCCTGGAGCTAGCAATTTTAAGTGTTTAGATACACAGCTTGCGCAGCCTGAAGCGGGCACCAACTTGAAGTTGGTTCATGGATTTATTGTTTGGCATGACCGGATGGGCCATCCCGGGTTAATAATGATGCACGAAATTTATTGGATCATTCATTGAAAAACCAGAAGTTTTACAATTAATGAATTTCTATGAGTTTATTTGCCGCGAAATACGGTCTTCCTAAGATGAGAATGGCCTAGTATCACCAGCAAAGTTTGAGAATAGTTCAGGGACATAAACGCGGACTGATAAATCCGCGGTGTTAACCATCTAGGTAATTTTTATGATGCATCGACTAGATGGTCTATTATGTGACGCAAGTTGGCATTGTGCGCACTGATTTAATAATTAAGCCACTTGCGGTATATGTCCCTACTTATGTTATTAGACTATATGTCTAGATAATGCTGGTATGTTTCTTCAATGGAGAATGTATATCATTGGAAATAAACCCAAAGAGATCTGGGCCATATTGACAATTGATTACAGGACCATTGATGAAATATGACTATGATATTTTATACGCAGTAAATGTGCATCAAGCCAATAAGATATTATATGATCATAAGATCTCCCCATTGGTTCTTGGTCACAAAATATCTCCCATCTTCAGACCGTTGGTTGTACAGTATATTATGCTCCACCACAACATAATTAATCTGGTCCTTAAAGAAGTTTGGGAATAGATGTTGGGTAATCTCCATCAAAACACAACATTATTAAGACTATTGACTAAAAGATTGGAGATTCATTTATAGCGAGATTTGCTTATTGATAAATTTGATATGTGTGTATACCCAACATCAGGGGGAGAAAGAAGCAGCTGGATCAAGTTTGTTGAAATGCATAATATATATGAATGTTGATCCTCATATAAATTAGTATGAACCTGAAGTTCAAAAGATGATTCATTTGCAGAAAAGTTGATATGCAATTGCCAAACACATTTAAATTAAGTGTGATCATATACCAGCTGCAAATGCTCCTGTTTAAATTGATGTTCCTGAAGAACAATATAAGTATGCAAATGAATCCATAGTTTATACTCGGTTCCAAAAAGAAAAGAAATTCTCAATAGAGAAAAAGGAACAAATGTGATAAGATGGCCCCAGTTAAAAAAAAAAAATATATGCCTCCAGTAGAGATTTGAATTAAAAGTCCTCTAGAAGAGGTTGATTCTCTGACACAAAGTGATAAAGTTCCAGAAGTAACTCAGGTACCTGAAATAAATAAGCATGATAAGATCTCAATTACAGTGTCAGAAATAAGATGGAACCGACGAGAAATAACCGTCGACGGAATACAATTTTAATTTATAGCGCTAAATATTAAAAATGAGGATCATGAACCTACTAATGAAAGTAGGCGTTGTATGATTGGCCAAAATAAAGAGATATAATTAAAGGCTGTGTTTGACTCGCTTATGAAGCGAGATATTTTTCGGACCTGTAGTCCGTACACCAGAGTGTGTAAAATTGATTAGTCGTAGAAACAGGTATTTGTGCGGAAAATATAAATAAGATATAAAGCACGGTTGCACAAGGTTTTACCCGAACGACCTGATTTTAATTATGAGGAGATTTACTCCCCTGTGGTGGATGTAATTATGTTAATAAGTCTGGCATTATATGAAAAGAATTTGAAATGCATCTAATGAATGCTATTACAGCCTATTTATTAATATGGATCCATAAGTCATGATATATACATGAAGATCCCTGAAGGATCCATGTTGCCTGAAGCAACTAATTCCCGGGAAATTACAAAATAGAGTTGAACTGATCTTTACATAATTTAAATCATTTTGAGTATGGATAAACTTATTTATGATTGGAACTCCCGAAAAAGCTTCCAGATACCGTGCTATTAGATTGGTCCTGGAGTACCCTGTTGAAGTGCAATATGTATTACTAAGAAAATAAAGTCTGAAGCTTTTGACTTAAGCCTATTGGCAAGATATGAATTTGCTCTTATCTTCAGGGTATAAAAGATATGGTATCAGGTTAATCCTGTAAGCCCCGAAGAAAGAAGAGTTGGTTTTTGCAGATGCAAATCCCCCACTTGATCCACAAAAAGCACAGCCGAACATCTGCCACAACATTACACACGAAATTGCTATATCATCGGGACCGCAAAAGCAAGATGGCGAGAAAGAAGCACCAACAACAAAATTATGAAGATAATGCTATCAACATTGCCAAATTAAAGTAGTGTTGTATCAAAAGTAATCGGACAAGGCACATGTCACCAAAAGTTGACAAGGATGATTGACATGCATCGATATCCAGAAATCGAGAGAGGCCAAATTGAGGGGGAGTAGAATACGCACTGTACTCTTTTTTCCTTCACCAAGTTTTTATCCCACTGGGTTTTTCTTGGTAAGGTTTTTAATGAGGCAGTTATCCCAAAAAGCGTATTCTACCCAAAATACAACAGTATTCAAGGGGGAGTGTTATAAAAGAAAAGAAAAAATGTGTGTATTGTGTGAATACTGTGTACCTACCAAAACAGTTAACTCCCTCTTTTATTTATATTGTCCAAATAATAGAATGAGATTGAGCTTTTCTTCTCCTCTGCTGCCGGCCATCTCCATCTCCTCCTTTCTTCTCCATTTACTAAGAAATAATATCACATTAAAACACCTAATTTATAACAACTAGTTCTTTTTGCACGGATAGCAATTTTCAAGGTCTATATATAAAGCCCAATTGTGACCCAAAGCCAGCTCTCTGGACAGTAAAACTAAAAACCCTTCCGGGTCGCACACCAAAAGAAATTAGTAAAACTAAAACCCTAAAGGGGAACAGAACAGCAAAATAAAACACTCGATCAGTTACTTATTCCTCTGTTCTTCAGGCTCTCACTCTCTCCCTTTTGTTACTTTTTGTCTGTTAAAGCAGCGAAACTTTTTGTTTAAATTACTGAGGAGGAGAAGATGTTCTACCTTAGCTTAATGGAGCACACTCTGCTTTTGCCTCCACATCTTCTTAACCGTCCTCTTCAGGACGGTATTAAGGAAGAGCTCCAAAATATTTTCTTGGACAAGGTATTCTGTTCTCCCATTCCCATTCAAACACTGTTAAGTCTTTTTTTCTTTGTTTGTTTGTTAAGTTTCGGTTTTTCTTCGGTCTTCTTCTACTCAGGCGTCTAAGCTTAAACGTGGGTAATTGTGTTTTGTGGTTAAGGTCATCGCAAACCTGGGACTTTGTATTTCGATCTACGACATTCGAAAAATCGATGGCGGCTTTATCTATCCCGCGGAGGGTGCTTCTACTTACACGGTAATTTCTCCTTTTTGGCAATGTTTCAGTAATTCCTGATATGGGCTTTGATTAAACTGAAGGCAAGAGCTAAAGAATTCTGTTCAATTGCGATTTTTTGCTGGTTTGATTTGGCAGGTGGAATTTAGGATGGTCGTGTTCCGTCCATTTGTTGGAGAGGTTATTGTTGCAGATCTCAAAGAATCTAATGAGGATGGTTTGCGCCGTGCGTTGCTCATCTCACTCTTAATATCTTCTCTTTTCCCTTTTTTCTTAGCCTCCACATTCTCAATATTCAGATTAAATTGGGTTTATGTGGCCTACCAGCTGTAACTTATTAAATATTGGATGGGCTGAATGTTACTGTGCTGCGTAGGGTTCTTTTGTTTTGTTTTGTTTTTTTTTTTTCCCCAAGTGGCTTTAGCATTTGCTAGTCTAATGATACCTGCTCTCATTGGGTTTACCTGCTTAAAGAAATTTGGAAGCCTTATTGATAGAGAGAGGATGGGGTTGTGTGTTGGGGGGCGGGGTTGGGGAAGAGAACGGCAACTATCAAACCAATATCTTGCTTGCGGTCTTTGATTTCAGTATTGTGCCACTGCGTTTAGCTGTGACTGCATTCTGCAAACTGACGTGGGAACCATAAATTGACAGTGTCGCTTGGATTTTTTGATGATATTTACATACCAGAGCATGAATTACCAATTCCACATTCTCATTCACCCGACCCATACAACCGGTAAATGTTCAGCCTACCTTGTTAGAGAGCATGAAAATCCTTTGCATTATCACTTCTTTGTTTCTTTTTTTTTTTTTTTAATTCCCTTAACATCTCACTATGTAAATATCTTTTTTTTTTTTTATGAATTTTGCAGCAACAAGGTGATCTGGACTTGGGAATTTGTACAAGAAGAAGGAAATCCTCCTACTATACTAACCATTGATGGCACTGATGTCGTATGTTTTCTCTTCTTCTTTCTTTGTTTTTTTTTTTCTTTTCTGGCTTTCTTACTGCAGTACAAGCATCCTTGAAACTATATTGATGCGTATGACTGTGGTTTTCAATTGCCAGATAAAGTTTCGAGTTGTAAATGTAAAGTACCCTCCAATTCCTATTGAGCAAACTGAGAAGCCATTTGCCCCTATGGTGGTTACGGTGAGTCCATCCTTCAAATTTCTCTATGTTGCTGGCTTGTATCTCTAGGCGTACTGTGCTTTGGCCACTTTGTTGTTATGCTTATTAGGTTTATGACCAGTAGGTGTTACTAAGGCCCTTAGCATCTATTTAACATAGTGATGAATGTAGTTTTTGGTTTTAAAGATGAATTTGGTAGCAGATATGACCCCAAAAGATCATCTTCAAAATGATCCTAATAAGTTGATATCTTGAATCTTTTATGAGCAGAAGAAGGGTTATTCTGAGAACAGATTGTTAATAGTTCCTATGAAAAACAGAAGGATACTGCCAGTCCACTGGCCTCATTAGGAAAACAGACAAAGAAACAATGATTTGTAGTGAGGCGTTCCTCTTATTGATTGCAAATTTTCAGGGAACATTGAATTTTGATGGCCTGGGCCCAGTTTCTTGGTGGTGGTGATGCTGGAGAAGCTAAGATTCTGCAAGATGGAATGTAGAGGCAATGGAAACGTGATGAAAAGTCTTCTCGATTATTATGTTTGCTTTTGCGAAGACCGATTCTTGAGCTTCCGATGTTCCTATTTCTTGGTGGTGATGCTAGAGAAGCTAAGGAATTGTAAGCTTAAGACTATACTTCCCAGAAGAAAACGTGGAGG
Organism: Turnera subulata; assembly: GCA_028386065.3. Classification (NCBI taxonomy): domain Eukaryota; kingdom Viridiplantae; phylum Streptophyta; class Magnoliopsida; order Malpighiales; family Passifloraceae; genus Turnera; species Turnera subulata. The sequence goes on along the minus strand of JAKUCV010005543.1, from coordinate 166,542 downwards.
GTTTACGTGATGCATTCCATCTTTCCAACTTGTAGAGTATTTTTACCAATTTGAAGAAACTAATGTTCGTTTGTATAACATTTGAAACGAAAGTTCGATGCAGCTGGATGATAACAGTGGATGTCTCTGGCCAAAAGCTTGAAGCAGCAATGTTAACAGATTCACACCGTTTGTCTGCTGCTGCATCATTTATTAAACACTGTTATTAATATCACTTCTTTCCCCTGAATCAGTGCCGAACAGCTGCATCCTTATCTCACTTTGAAAGTGAAAGGAAACCTTATCAGTCACACTTGTGGAAGTTCTTGAAAATATTATCTAATTACAGTTCTTTGTTTTGATGGGATTCATTCAGTCCCCACTGTTACGTTTCTACCGACTGGCCTTTGACTGTCCAAATGGCTGATCCTAAAACAATTGGATGTTATTCTCTTTACCTGGTTTGGCTATTCAAACTTCCTGGAGACCAGTAATTGCCAAATGCCATACTCTTTCTATCAACAACCTAATCCGTAATTTACACATGTCTTTCTCTTTCTAACAACCTAAGCGTGTTGACAGCCATTATTGTGCTCGTGAAATTTGGGATATCAATGACCGAGCTCTTGTGTCATGGTTGTTCATCAATTCAACTGCGTTTTTCGCCCTCTTGGGCTGCATAGTTTCTTTGTCTTTGACGAGGAAAAAGAAATAAGAACAGCGTTCTGTATATCATCTACTAATTCTAGTAAAGACTATACTACTATTGTTTAGCAGATAAAATCTACGCTCCAATTTCTAGTATAACCAGCCGGGTAGTAATGCGTTTGACAAGAAACTGTAAGCTAACGCGTTGTTCAGGGTATGACATCTTCCCAACTTATTTTGTTGCCAGTGAAAGTTTGGAAACGAACTAGAAAGAATTGAACTTCACATCATCAGTAGAGATTATTGATGGAAAGTGATTTTGATCCAACCTCTGCAGTCTTCAGTCGTTTGTTGAGAAGCTTATGCATTCTAACTGTACTGGGGAGATTTGGTACATTAGCAGAACAATTATTTCCTTTCTACAGTTCTTCTCCCCCGTCTCCCATGAATGGAGGGAGAGAGCCTACAGCTAACGCCTTTTTACACGAGTGGGATAGCTTTTTGCACCTTGAAATGCAAGACATGTATGTTTCATTTGATCGCACTCCGTTAAGTAATGGACCCATTAGCTTGTTGGAGATTGCTTTTAATGGTGATGATCGGAATGGAAGCCTAATTTTTTGAGATATTGAGGCATATCAGGAGGGTGATCATCAAGTTTTGGTCTTTCAGGTAGCACCCACCGACCATCCCCATTCCTCGCCATACCCTTGTTCTCATCTTGCCTCCAGAATGGTGGAACCAGGTAATGATCTTTCAGGAAATCAGAGGCCTTGTTCACCAATGCTGGGTCCCTTGCGCTTGCTAGCACAAACCTGTGGCCTTTTCCATGGTACCTATCACATGTTGATCAAACAGATATCAGTAAGACAAACATTGTAGCTGAAAACTCTAGCCAGAAATGAGAAAGGGACTAGCAGTTTGAAAACATAGCAACGACTTTAAAGATGCTTAGTATTGCAGAATCACGCACGCTTATCTCACATCTTTTTGCACTCATAATAAAATCCCACTGGTTGGCACGTCCAATAGTAACGATCCTTGCTTGCTGGCAATTCTATTTCTTATTTCTCCGTTGGGGGCTAACAATTACTCGCAAGTCGTGACATGACTTGGACACAAGCAACTGAAGACGGGGGACATGATCTCATCATACTTGCTTTAAAAATAATGCATTTGCTGTCAAGTCCTACTTTTATAATATAAAAGATAGCCCAGAAAGATGGATGTAGTTTTCTTCTCTTTGTTTTTTTTTTTTCTTTTTTTCTTTTGAAACAAGAGAAAGATATGATGCATTTGTAATCTTCCTACTTGACGCCACCCATGATGGTTCCCTATCCGCTAATCAAACTACATATAGACAGTACTTATCGAGGTCCCATTTGATACAGCAACCTTTTTTTTTTTAAGTCGAAATTTGATACAGCAACTCGGGCACAGTATCAATTCTACACTCTTCACATTTGCGGCACATATTATAACCTCTAGTTACCTCTTGTTAATTTTTTCTGATATCCAGTTTTGAAGGTGAAAGAACAAAACCAATCTATCCGGCGTCTTTGACTAAGAAACCCAGAAAATGACATATTACCAACTGATGTTAAAGTTAAACCATATATTTTGCAGAAATATAATTAAGGCCGTAATTACCCCGAAAAAAATGTAAGAATACCAGTCAAAGAAAAGTTGAACTTACCCGTCAACCAGGTGCAGGAGAGCCTCCAAATTATGTGCACAATTGGGATCACTGGTTGGTTTCAAGAAGGGAGAATTATTATGATCCAGCGCCAGCTCCACCCCAACATGGGAGTAACACCAAGGCAGCCCTTCCCCTAATTTCATCAACATAGGAGGTACATGTTCGTTAAAAAACAGACCAGGAGACTTAGGCACCACATCATGCACATTAACCACCCTCAAAACCTTAACGCCCAACCCCTCCATCCGCTCCTTAAATCTCACATTCCCCACCCGAGGACCCGCAAACGAGAGCACAGTAATAGGCAAAGCCCGGCTATCTGGCATCACATGCAAACCTGTCTCCGCAATATCATATGCACTTAACATGGCCAGAGCACTACCCAAACTGTGACCCGTAATTGTGATGCTTACTTCCTCGTCAGCATACAGCTCGGTCAGCCTTTTTACCTCGGTCAAAATCTGCTCCCTGGCCGAGTACTTGCAGAACCTGCAATCCTGGTACTTGTCAGTGTAAAGATCCAGGAACCCGTACTGTACCTTAACGGTCGGATCGGGACAAGGGATCATGCCGTCACTGATTGGCTTGAGGAAGTCCATCATATCCGATATCCATTCCAGCCGGGTCACCGTGCCCCTCCAGGCGATGGTGATGTCCCGGCGGCCTAAACGCTTGGATGTTTCGTCGTTGGAGACGGCGACGTATCCCATCCAGTTGGCTCTGTTGCTCCACATCTTAGGCCATCTCGATTTCTTGAAGAAATTAGGGAGGTTAATGTTGGCTGTGGCGTACAAGTACCTAGTAACATCATAGCCGTGATGGGTCATCCCTAAAGACTCAAAGAAGCGGCGGCGCAAGAATCTGCAGCTTCCACAGTACTTGGAGAAGGGATCATAATCGAAGGCGTCATAGCAAGCCTGCGCCATCTCGCCGTACCGGATTAGTTCTGATCGTAGGAGAGGGTCCATGGGATCAAGCAAGCCAACCCAGTCGTCTTGGCCCTGGATTTCTCTCCATACTTCGGCTAGCTCGGATTGTTCGACGCCGTTCTTGTTTTTGGTTTCTTGTTCTCTTTCGAGTTCTGTGATGATGGAGGATAGTGAGTCTTTTGTTTGGGACAAGGCTCTAATTATTGGTGTGGTTTTAGAGGTGAACTGGATGGAATTCGAGCGGGACAGCTTCGAGCTGTTTTGAGGAGGAAGTCTTGTTTGAAGAGTTGTGTCTGGTAAGAAAGTAGTATCTTGTTTTAGAGGAAGAAACGTTCTGGAAATGGAAAGAGCCATTGAGGAAGGAAACGGCTCGAGTTGAGGAGATAGACGAAGAATGAAGGAGAAGGCAGGAGGTGGTGGTGGTGTAAATGATTCATGTATAGTGGGGATAGACCAATACTGCGTGGTCTTATACAGCTGAAATTAATTGTTTTATAAATTATATATGATTCACGTGGTTTACCGAAGTCATCGAGTGAGGTATATTATAAGCATTATAATTTCTCTACCATGCCGTGTTCATCATTTCAAGAAAGTTCTTGTCGCGGGTTCTGTTCCGTCCTGGCCTTTTTCATATTAAGGACCATTTTTGTATCTGAAACTATTGTACAATATTGACCATCACCATTCACCAGTAAAATTGAAACATTTTCCCAACACGTTTGTTTCTCACTTTTCCCAGTTGAAATCGTCGACGATTGATTTTTATTCACGGATTCAAATTGGCATATATACTTATTTTCAAATAAAAAATTGGAGTTAGCCAAGTTACACTTAAATTCATGCTACTAAATTTGAGCCAGTTGAACCTAATCGATTTAAGCAAAAAATTATGTCACTTGGAATTTAATTAATTATTGGAAAGGTAGATATCGGGGGTTTTTCTTTAATCATGGACCATAATTATCTCAAACTTTAAATACTACTATTCCAGGTTGCTCATTTCTTTTTCTATCGCACACAGTACCAGAATTGTCTCATAAAAATCTCATTTTAATTTAGTGCCAGCTAACATTTGGATCTGGGCACAACAAGATCCACAGTCTGTAAATTAGAGAGACATTGGCCAGTAGAGATCAATTATTTTGGTCAATAACAGTGAACTATAATTATGTGCCAAAATTACTTATTAATTATGTGCATATGTAAGAGTGTTTCATGAAAAATTCAATAGTAGATATTTCAATATAAATAACCTTTTATTTGGATTTAAAGATCTAAACGTATGAAATTTTAGACCTATTGGACCGGACATTTAATTTATCCCCAAATATACCACATTAATATATATTTCGATTGTTTCCTAGGTCTTTTACGAGTTGTTACGTGCTTAATTTATGTTACTACTGGTTTTCTTATCCAGGATGACTGCTTAATTTTAATTAACGAGTTTATCAAATATATAATCCCATTGTTGACAAGATTTCGTGGGCATATATGTCACATTTGGCAAAGCCAAAGAACAGTCCCCCACCTCGTCAATGCCTATACTCATCTTAGGGTTATTGTCACTGACATCCAGAATTGTATTGCTACAACCATATTGGGTTTTCAAGGCAGCAAGGAGAAGGCAATGCCCATTGCCCACCCCACCGAGTGAATGCCCCTCTCCCTCAGCTAGCCTCACTTTTATATTCAGAATGCAATATGCATTGATGGAAATCATACCTTTTCTGACCAAAGAAAAGTCAATGCCCGTCACTTTTTATCTGGTTTACCAAAAAAACATAGGGTTAATTACATTTGGACTCCCTGAATTCTAGTCTAATTTTGATTCACCATTTGAATTTTTTTTTTCAATTGACCACCTGAACTCCAAGTTATAATCAATTAATCACTTCTGTTAGGGTTATTTGGATTTCTGTTAAGTTTGCTTCATACTTGATACAAATGCGTGACACGTATAATAATCTTGACCATTAAAATTATTTTCACATAAAGCATAAATAAAATTCAAACAAAACATTAAAAAGGGGAAAAAATAGGCGCAGTATGGACTCTTCCCCTTTCCCTTCCTTCTTCCTTATGAAATCCATTAAAAACCACAAAATCCCTTCTTCTTCCTTATAAACCCCATTAAAAATCACAAAATCAAAACCCTATTCTCCTTCTTCATTCTCCCTTATAAAAAATGAACCAAATCCTCTCCTCTCAGCCTATGTCACCTGGTCTTCCAGGTGGTCTCCTACCTCAGCCCTTCCCTAACCACCGCCATCACCCTTACCCCTATCCTTACCCAGTGCCACATATTAAGAACCCCAATCCTCAGACAAGTCATACCTACCCACGAACCAGTGATTTCAACTTACCAGATGCTGATAGACCTGCGGTTAAGCCCAAACAGTTGTACTTTTCAAGATGGAGCAGAAAGGTTATTCAAAGTGCCATTGATAACAACTTGGTTGTCAGTATTCATGTTGCTAACATACCAACCAGGTGGGAACCCACAGATATCCATCTGTTCATGTCCAGGTTTGGCGATGTCATGGACGTATTCTCTCCTATGAAACCAAACAGGTCTGGTAATCGGTATGCCTTCGCTCGTTTCAGAAACAATATTCATGTAGCTACTCTTATTCGACACATCAACTCCGTCCATGTGGACGGAGCCGCGCTCCATGCAAGTGTTGCGAGAAGTCGTGTTTTATCTATCCCTAAATGTCCAGCGGCGCCACCTCAACGCCTCGTCCATAATGATGTTGAACCACATAAGTCGTTTGCTTAGATGGTGTCGTCTGGTGTCACGCCGCCGCACCGGGTGAGTCCTACTGCACCGCCGGTGGAACAGGCTTTTATCCCCAAATATGCTGGCCCGGCGTGGCTACATCGTTGCACCATCGGAATCCTTAAGTCGCCAATGCCACTTGCTTCTGTAACAACTATTGTGTCAACAACGCTATCCAGCGTGGAAAAGGTGATTCCGATGGGGGGCGTCTCATTCTTGATCAGATTCCAGGATGTAAAGGATCTCCATGCAGCTGTGGAATCGAAACACCAAACCTTGGAATGTATGTTTCGAGAATTGAGGTCGTGGAGAGTAGGGGATGCTGCGTTTGATAGACTTTGTTGGATTTTAGTCAAAGGTACACCCCCAAGTGCCTGGTCTGTGGAGTTTTCAAGGTGCTTGCCAGTAAACTCGAAACTTTCGTAGACTGGAGTTCTGACTCCATGAGCTGTGATAGGTTTGATGTGTCAGAGATCCTCATACTAACTTCTTCCAAACAGTTGATCTATAATGTGTTCTATGTATTTGTTGATGGGATGAAGTATGAGATTGGCGTCATGGAGTCCCAATACGACCCGTTAGACTGGAACTGGTCATCTCCTCAACCACTGTGCATGGCCATACACGACGGTGCGTGTTCTGACATTAACAACCAACATGCATCAAAGTAAGGCCCCTCTTCTTCCTCTAGACACCACACACTGGCAGACAACATGCCTACCCAAAATAACCAATCAGGAGATGTAGACGCCTCGCTTTTCGATGACCCATTTAATCTTCGACCGTTGATTCAAAAGCACACTACTACCCATGAACTGCCACTGAGTCCTCATGCGTCACAAAACCCTATGCCAATTCCTTCAGAGTTACCTGATAATTCCAGAGTCCCACAAACTCCTGCCAATTCCAAAGTGCCTTTCCAGCCCTCGTCTTCTGATAACCCATCTGAACCTATCCTGAAAGCCCAAAACTCTCACGATGTGTCTGTCAGTATTTCTCAAGTTTCGGGCCTTATCCTCTTGAGGCCCGATAATATAAGTCTGCCTAACCTCCACTAAGTATCTTACGAGTCTTCCCCACTATCACATAACACACCTTGCATAGCCCAAGCCCAAAACCCCCCAGCTCTAGTCACCGATCCAATGTAGCCCCCTCTGCATACTCCATATGTCCATCTTATCATCAAAACAACGAGTTTGACATCCCCCCTACCCGAAACGAGATTAAACCTGCGGTACAGAGGATTGTTGAACAGAAGGTCTATGTTATGCTGAGAAGTATGGGTCTAACTGGATTGCAAAAAAAGGGCAGATTTTTTTCCAGAAATGGATGCATCACATATACCCTAGAGAGCAGGAAATCGGTGGCGGATTCAGATATATATAGAATAAACAGAAGAATGACGGTAGTTGGTACGGGCAGCGACGGTGGCGATGTTAGACCAGTCTCTTTCACTGCCATTGAAGTAGATGAGATGAATAAAGTGGGTGATCTACTTGGCTGGGATAGGTCGGCCGATCCGGTGGAGAATGACCGCTTGGTTGAAAGCTTGATTGTGAAGGAGACGAACGAGTGGGTCCATGCCAGGGCCTCCTCTTAGGCTCTGGTATTATTGTGACCCCATCTATCATCATGTTTTCTTTCATATCTTGGATTATCAGGGGTATTTGCTCCAAAAAAAAAAACAGAAAGAGGTGCGTAAGTTGGTTGCTAAACATGAAGCCAATTTTCTTTTTTTTTTTTTTTTATGTGAAACAAAACATGGATATATTGATCTCCGTTTTTGCCATAGAATCTGGGGTTCTGGGAACTTAGATTTTGTCTCTATTGATCCAATTGGGCTGGCGGGTGGTCTGTTATTAGTTTGGGACAGAGATTATTTCAGGCTTTTATGGCATAAATCTTCCCAGAATTGGATTCTTATTGAGGGAGTGATATCCAATACTGGCTACAAAGTGTCTATCTGCAGTGTTTATGGGGCGTCGGGATTAGATGAACGAGTACTGATGTTTACAGAGCTTAGATCGTTGAAGTCTTCTTTCATGGAACCGTGGCTTGTTCTGGGTGATTTTAACGAGACTCTCTTACCGATGGATTGTAAAAGTGGGTGGACTTATGACAGGGGTGATATATTTACTCTACCCGCCGGTCTCACTACCGGGAGAGCCCGGGGCCGAAGACCGAGTTAAAGCCCAACGAGCCCAGGCCCGAAGACCGAGTCCAAGCCCAATTTGTCCAAGAAGCCCGTCTACAGGGCACACGCTCTATAAATAGCCCCTAAGGCCCGTTTTATGGGGACAATGTAACCTAGATAGCTAGACCCGGGGTACTGTTCATGCCCCTCTTTTCTTTGTAATTCAACCAATCATTCAATGGAAATACACACCCCCTATTTTCGATTTATATCAGTGGCGACTTCGCTGGGGACGACGATCGATTCATGGTGCACCACCGTTCAATTCGTTCATCCCCTCTCATCAAGCAACGACGGCAAACAATCCAATAAGCCAAAGGTTTCTGCCGTCCAAACAACAACGACGAAACCAAGCTCGTCCAAAAAGCAAAGGCCGAACAGATTTATTAAAGAAAACAAAAACAACAACAGATCCAATGAGATCCAGCAGGTTAAGCAGAAAATCCAACAAGTTTAGCAACCAATCATCACAATCCAAGGCGTACAGGTAGATAACAGAAAAAACGAAGCTGATTCGAGGTGGGGGAGAGTACGTGAGATGAATCCATCCGGATCTGGTCAGATCAGAGGCGGATCCGTTCAGATCCGTCGAGCCCCTCAAAAGATGCTCCCGTACGCGCCGCCGTCAGGGCTGAAACCACCACCGTCGCCGCGCTCTTCTCGGTCAACAGCGACCCACGTCGGAGGGAGCTGAACCGCTGTTGCTAGGTGGAGGAGCTGCTACTAACAGCCCCGTGGCCGCCGTTACCGCCACGCCTCGCCGAAGGTAGGAGGAACATAGGAGGGGCGGAGCTCGGGGATGTGCTGTTCGTGCAAGGACCACCGGACGCACCCTTGACCCGCCGCCTCAAATCACCGCCGTGAGCACCTCCTCAAGCCTCCTCACTGCTTGCCATGAAGGTGCAACCCCTCGCCAGAGCCAGACGCGATGGTGGATGATGCTCTCAATGATGGTAGTAGCCGGCGACATGAAGGGGAGAAGAAAGGAGGGAGAAGAAAAAAAAAAGGAAAGGAAACAGAGCAGGTGACGGCTCACGTGAGGAGGAGAAGAAAAGAGATGTGAAAAGAAAGAAAGGGTAGAAAAAGAGGAGTGGCGGCGTGTGAAAAGAGAAAAAGAGTGGGAAGGAAATGGGGGTGCTGTGGAGTGTGGACAACACCTCATATCCAGCCCATAAGCTAGCAGAGGCCCTCATGCCAAGAGTGGACCTATGTTGAGTCCACAAAATATGTATATATTTTCCAATTTGTATTAACAGGTTCTAAGAAAATTTTACAGATTCTCGGGAAGGAATAAAATGTGGAATAAATACGGTGCTTCTCGGAGATGCTTGCAAAAATAGGTCCAGAAAGCAGGATCTACAAAGTCATTAACAATTAAAATGTATAACAGGTTCAAATGAAATTTCGCTACAGCCTCTTAACATAATAAAAAGAACAAATATTGCAGTCAAAACTCGGACCAAGAAGCCCACGCACGAGGACCAGGATTACCCGATCTTCCAAGAAAAAAAAATATATATATATGTAATAAAATTATACAGGTTCTCATGAATCTCTTTAAGTAGGTTTGCAACATAAAAATAAAACAGGTCCTCGATTTGGATAAAAAAGGGGAAAGGAGAGCAGGTGCTCATAAAGCTTTTGTTGTGGTTGCTAGCATCTAAAAAGAATAGTTTCGGCCGAATTAACAATAATATTTCACCAACAATCCAACAGCAGGTCCTACAGAATTAACAGGCCCTGCAGAAGGATAACCAGGACCAAATCAATCTAACAAATGGAAGCATTGAATTAACAGGCCCTGCAAATAATGGACAGAACTTAATCCCATCCGATCCACAATTCAGGTTCTTTTAATGTTTATGTTATACACGCACGATATGGTAATACTACATGTCAATTTGTTAATTTATAACGATTGACGCTATTGTGTTCATCCATCTCACATGCAACTGTTGGATTGGTATGACTATTTAATTCTATCACCGAAATGCGGAAAATATTTATATGATTCCTTGCTTATATTTTATGTTGTGCACATAACGAAAAGGATAAATCACGATCATGATATATGATCCTAATTTATATTGCTATGGTGTTTGATTATTTTTTGATTTACTCGGCGATAATACCTCGGATAATTGTTATACAAAAAATAAAAGAAACTAAAATATTGATGAGGATGCCTTTTGATGTAATTTTATTTCGGGCATGGCTCACGTGGTACCTCCCCGATGAGGAATATAAGTTATTAGGTTCATAAAATCTTTTCAAAGGTTCGTGAGAAAAGATTTAAGGCAACTTATGTTCAATGAGGATCCTGGGAGAAACCGATGGATGCTCAAAATGAATACATCAAAAGGCAAAACATGGACTAAAACCAAGAAACTTCAATGAAGATTCTGATATGCAGGTACTTTCCAATAATACCATTGGAAAAGAGGACAGGTCCTAAGGAGTTCAGCAAAGAAGAATCCTTGGAAGTAATGGAGGTCCTTAAATTGGTCTCGGCCATAGGTCCTAGAATAGGTGCATGTCAGATGTCCAGGTTTTAGGGCGGGAGCCTCTGAAAGAAATGGCTCATGAAAACTTCTAAGGAAGCACCATGCATCTAACGAAGCATACGACAATGAAATTTCAGGTTCCTGTAAATGGAGCAGGAACTTCAAATGGATCCTGAGCCATGAAGAAAGACCAGAATAGGTCCTGAAGATCCTATGTGAACCTCATGATTCACCAATGAACCAATAGCAAGTCCTATGAGAATAGCAGGTCCTACAGTGAAAGGCTCAAATTTGTCAAACTTCAGGCCCATGAGCAAAGTCACCCTCATGCCATCGTTAAGGTTCTAATGCCTGAGAAATGAACAGATCCTAAAGCTTCTGAGAAAGTAAAAACACTCAGAAACAGATGTTGCCAAGGTGTTAGGTCCGCAAAGAAGCTCCTACAAAGAAGGAACAAAAGTAGAAGCTCGAACCCCGAAACAGATGCAATATAAGTCCAAATGCTCTAGAAGGCAAAATGCTCAACAAAACTCTTTAAATAGGTACATAACAAGTGGCCAAGTAGCTGTATGAGGTTCTAAAGGAGGAGGACCTCCTTCTAGCGCCATAAAGGTGAACAGATTCAAAGAGTTCTTATGAAGGAGTCATATGGCCTAGGACGATCGAAACAAATACTAGTAGTGCTAGTGCACAGCCTCAACAGATGAAAAATGATTCCAGCGAAAGCATATTCGCATGGCTTAGCGCAAAACGGGTTCTAGATTCCAGGTTTCAGATTCTGAATTCCAAGATGAACGGATCTAAAGAACCTTTAAACACACACTGTTTACGCTCATAGTAAACGTCAACAGTTATTGGCGAGGCTCCGACGCCGAATGTATAGGATGTCAAAGGACATTCTATAGAAGATGCAATTATCAAAAAATGCTCTCGCAATCAATGCACACGTCAAAGTCGAGATGCTAAAAGCTCAAAAAATGCTCTGTGAAGCCTTAAAGGAAATCACATAGGTACAAAAAAAATCCAAAATAAAGAAAGCTGACAAACAGGAGGTTCGTGTGAAGATGCCTGAACCTCGAGGAGTTTTTTGTGGTGGCAACTGAAGCCCCATGAAACCATGACAACCGTAATGAACTATAGGTGAAGCTTTAAGGGAGATAGTTGGTGCCGATGAAGAATTCCTAGCAACTACTAGAAGGTCAAAGAAGCCTCAAGAAACTTTAAGGAGTCAAATAACAGTGACTGGACATCTTATTAAAGATACTAAGATACCAGCCGCGGGGGCTAGACGTTCAAAGGAGTTATACAAATAAGTATATCCAAAAGAAATTCCTAAATGGGAGATAGGTATCATAATAAGAGCTTCTACAAAGGAAATAGATGCCAAGGACGCTCTTGAAACGAACAAATGATCAAGTCAACAACAGAAGGTGGAGGTTCGCACCAATTAACCCGGTTCAAAGAACATAACCAATAAAGAAGCTCGTACAAAGCCAGGAAATGATTCAGAGACCCTCGCCAAACTGTGTGCTGAAGAAAAGAGGAAAGCAAATTTCAAAGTGCACCTCAATGGAAGCATGCTTTAAGCAAAGCAAGAAAAATTTAGGAGAGGAGAATCATTTTGAAAAATAAGCCAGGTTCCTGTCAAAGGTGAAAAGGAAATTTTCTTCTGAAAAACAGGAAGTTTATGAGGAAATTGACATGATGCAATGACGACAGCAGGTTCTCTACGCAGTTCCTCGAAAATAAGAAGCTTCAGCATAACCAAGAACCTGAGCAGGTACACGTGAAATGAATAACTTGAAGACCCCATGAGAGGAACAAACGCAAAGAGCAATCCTATGAAGGGGTCATAAATCAAAGAAGACTCTTGCAAAAGGCGACCAAACCTCTAGATGGCTTTTATAAGGCTGACAGGTACCACAAACGGCGCCCATAAGCGCACCAACACCTAATGAAGCTCCCATTGAGACGGAGAAGAGATGGAACAAGAAGCTTGTGCTGGGGGCTATTGCTCGAGGCTTCAAAGAGTGCAACATGCTCCAATGAAAACGAAGCATAAAATAGGCAAGCTCAGACTTAGAGAAATCCTAAGCTTACCTAGGGGACAGGATCTCTCACAAACTCGCTCGAGTGAGAAAGCTACATTCAGCTCCAAAATACACAGGTTCCCTCAGGAGCAAGTTGTGCGAGGCTCGATAACAAGGGAGAGTAAAGGGTAAAGATTGAGCAAGAACACCATAAAATGCATGAGACTTCGTGGATACCATGAATCACAAGGCCTCAGTGTAGCCAAAAATAGCGAAAAGGTCCACGAATGCTATAGCACAAATTGGTGGTTTCAGACTCAATTGGAACCAAAAGCTCTCTCGAGTAAACGAGGCCTATCAACTTTCTTAGAGAAGAAAATTGCAACAAATCGCAGATAGACGATGAAGCAACTGCAATCCAAATATAATGCAAAATTCAGACAGATCCTACAACATAAATAGCCTTTTAAGGCAAAGGCCCTCGCGCCCAAAAATTATAAGGAGCAAAGCCATGGTACCTTGTACCAATAAGAGCCCCGAAGCTCAAAGGCCCCTTGTGCCCAAAAATTATAAGGAGCAAGGCCGTGGTACCTTGTACCAATAAGAGCCCCAAAGCTCAAAGGCCCTCACGCCGAAAGCTACAACAAACAGGCCTGCTAAGGCGATATAAACCCGAAAGCACAAAAAGGCCAAAAGGTTCCTGAATACCTAAATTCACATCCAGCCCGACCGGGGTATTAAGTACCTGTAAGAGTCACTAGAAGAAGCTTTGAGGCTCCTGAAGCCTAAATGGAACCCCTAGGAAAGCTGAGAGGCCGCCGAGCCTAAATCTAGGCCTAAGGTATAGAAGTACCCACAGGTAAAAAAAACTACGGGCTGTTGAGCCCAAAAGCTAAAGGTATACCTAAAACAATTAATAAGCTAGCTCAAAGGCTGTTTAGCCCCAAAATCAAGGCACAGAATGCCCAAAATATTCAAAAAGGCTTAAGGACCATTGAGTCTAAAAGCTAAAGGCATATGCTGTCCAGAACCTTCGAAAAGCTTAAGGGTTGTTTATCCCGAAGCTAAGGTCCTCGAGCTCATGTCTTATACAGGAGCCGATGATAGAAGCTCACAAAACCATAACGAAAGGAAGAGTCTCTAGTGCGCAGGAAGTAGAGGCTCATTGCAGCAATTTAATGCAGGACCTAAATACAGAGGCTACAAGCAAAGGGAGCCCAACAAGAGTCACAATTACTTCAATAGAACTAGTTGAGCGAGGGGCTCGCCCAATTATAATGGGCAAAACAAGAGGCCCTAATCTCCAAACATAGGATCAAATCACAAAGCTTGCCAAACCGCAGCGAAAGAGGAAAGAGTCCTTAGAACCTACTAATGATACAAACCGGCCCAATGCAGGAACCAGAAGCTAAACTACATAAAGGTACCAAAAGCCGAACCTATAAGAAACAATATAGGGGGCTGGACCTAGATACTGCGAGGTCGCTTGGAGGACCTAATTATGGAAAGAAGACACCTAGAGAGGCAGGAACTTTCCAACACAAAGATAGACCCACAAAAGATGGGAGAAGCTGAAAAAGAACGAGGTTCATCACTCCCAAAAGGGAAACTTCAAATTTAGGAAAATAAAGTTAACGATATGGCACAAACGAGCAAACGGACCAGAGGATTCAGAAAAGAAAACAACAGTCACAGTCGAAAATCCCACCGATGTCCTGGAAAGAGGTCATATGGAGCTTACGAATGAACAAATCCAAGTGGTCCGGGAGCTGGAACCTCCCGCAGAACGTGAGCCTACTAACAAAGTGCAGATGCTGGAGTTGGAAAAAACTAGAACAGGAATCGCAGGGTCTAAGGGCCCTTAAATTTTCCATATCATTTGTCCAGGATGGAATACACCAAAGTCATAGGCATACAAATAGAAGTTGGAGGCCCTCAAGCAGGCATACGGAAGGCAAGATGAGCCAAACTCACAAATTACAAGGAGCCAGAGGTGCTAGGTTCACTATGACATCAAAGAAGCGCTAGAGGAGCCAGGTTCTCAAACGATAAGCCCATGGCGGAGGTCCTCAGGTTAGCAAAAGAACCTGTAAAGGATATAGGTACCCCAGTTTAATCAGGATTATAAGTACCCTGATTAGTTAAATGACGAGTGAGGTTCGAAAACCCAAATACATGAAAGACCGAACGAGGTTCCGAAGAATACAGGTTCGTCAAAAATCAAGCACAGGTTGCGGTTCTCAGGTTGGCTATGAAGCACGGGATAGAGATACCTACTTCAATAAAAATTACAAGTGCCCTGAATCATCAAAAGTCAAGCATACATGAAAGGTGCACAGGCACAATAAAAACAATAGATGCTCAAACTGGTGAGAATAACATGTCCAACAAGAAGAGACATTTTCAAAGCAGGATCCTCTCTACTAAGAAGGACCTCAGGAGCTAGGAGGTATTCCCATTCTCCGACAAGAGGCCATCGAGGAACGATCACATTCTCCAACTGAGGCTTTAGAGGATCAGATAATAGCGCATTTAGGATCTCAATAAACTATGATACGTATAAAAGGGGATACACACTGCGCTATTTTTTCCTTCATCAGGTTTTGTCCCACTAGGTTTTTCCTGATAAGGTTTTTAACGAGGCAGTATTTCCAAAGTGTATTCTATTTATGCCGATGTCGACAGGGTCCAAATGCCCGTGTTTACAAGCAAGCCCGGCCTTTTGGGGGGCTACTGATATATTTACTCTACCTGCCGGTCCCACTACTGAGAGAGCCCGGGGCCGAAGACCGAGTCAAAGCCCAACGAGCCCAGGCCCGAAGACCGAGTCCGAGCCCATCAAGCCCAATTTGTCCAAGAAGCCCGTCTACAAGGCACCCGCTTTATAAATACCCCCTAAGGCCCGTTTTATGGGGACAATATAACCTAGATAGCTAGACCTGGGGTACTGTTCACGCCCCTCTTTTCTCTGTAATTCAACCAATCATTCAATGGAAATACACACCCCTTATTTTCGATTTATATTAAGGGGAGCATCTGCTTTCAAGAATTTTATTTCAGAATTGAGTCTTACAGAATTTCAGTTGCAGGACCGGCTTTTTACATGGGGTAATTGCAAATCTGCTAGTAGAATAGATCGAGCCTTTGTTGAGGGTGAATAGTCCGTTTTATTCCCCTTTCTATCACTCAAGTCAGACAGCAAACAGAACTCCGACCATTGTCCGCTTATCCTTGCTCAAGAAAAAGTGAATTGGGGCTCTAGGCCATTTCGTTTCTTGGCTGCATGGTGGGACGCACCGAAGTTTATGGATGTTATTAACGGCATGTGGTCCCAAACGTGCACGAAATTTCCTAACAGATTCTGCTTTCTCAAGAGGCTGAGTGAGTTGAGAAGGCTTTTAGCGAAGTGGAACCGGGAGGAGTTTAGTAGGGTTGATGTGCAATTAGCTGAATTACAGTAGGAACTGGATGATTTGGATTTGGCGGCCGAGTCCCGTGAATTATCTATCTCTGAACGCGATAGGATTTCCCAATTGAAAGACGAAATGACGGTGAAAAGTTGATTACTCGACTCTATATGGCGCCAAAAATCTAGAATATCATGGTGCAGACTTGGGGACAGGAATTCCAGATTTTTCCACATATCTGCTTGCATTCGGGGGAGGAAGAATAAGTTGCATCAAATTACTCTTAATAGTCAGGTGTTTTCCGAACCAGAGGAAGTGAAGGATGAGACAAGACACTTTTTTTCCAATCTGTATGCTCGGCAGACCACCACAAGACCTTCTATTGGCTCTATCTCCTTTCGCAAGTTGGATCCAAGGAGTGCTGAACTGTTGGAAAAAAACCGATTTCTATGGAGGAAGTCAGGCAAGCTGTATGGAGTTGCGACAGCTCGAAGGCCCCAAGGCCTGACGGGTTCTGTTTTTCCTTCTGTAAGAAGTGCTGGAATCTTATCCAACATGATGTCTTTGTTTTAATTTCACAGTTTTTTATGACAGGTAAGCTTCCAAAAGGGACCAACACAGCATATATTACTTTGATCGCGAAAAAAGCAGGGGCTGAATCTCTTGACGATTTTATACCCATCACTCTTGTGCATGGAGTGTACAAGATTATCTCTAAATTGTTGGCACAAAGGCTAAAGGTTGTCCTACCGGATTTGATTAGGCCACATCAAACTGCATTTATAAGTGGTAGGAATATCATGGATGGAGTACTCATTACATCCAAGGCAGTTCATTCATTACGAAAGTCAAAGACGTAGGCAGTAGTGTGGAAGCTCGATTTTAAACGAGCTTATGATTCCATTGATTGGAATTATCTTATGGACGTGTTGACCTCAATGGGTTTTGGAGCTAGATGGAGGAATTGGATCTTGGAATGCCTATCTTCCTCGAGTTTGGCAGTTCTAGTCAACGGCTCACCAACTTCGGATTTCTCCGTGGGCAGGGGACTGAAGCAAGGAGACCCCTTGTCTCCTTTTCTATTCAATTTGGCTGCGGAAGGATTATCGAGTATCTTGAATAGGGCTGTTTCCTTGGGTATTATTAATGCGATTGAGGTGAACGGTACTCCTTTGTGTTTTCTGCAATACGCAAATGATACAATTCTCTTCTCCACGGCTGAACAGTCCTCATTACTGAATATCAAGCGCTGTCTAAGGGTATTCGAAGCTCTATCCGGATTGAGCATCAATTTCTATAAGAGTAGTGCGATCGGTATCGGACTAAAGCAGAAGCAAGCGGCGGATTTGGCTAATATGTTGTTGAGCAAGGTGGACCAGTTTCCTTTCACTTACCTTGGATATCCCTTGGGTGCAAAGATGAGCATAATTGCCGCTTGGAAACCCACTATTGACAAGTTCTCTAGCAAGTTAAAGGCGTGGAAGGCTAAATATCTATCTATCGGGGGACGCATTACTCTCATTAAATCTATCTTGAGTGGTCTTCCCACATATTTTATGGCTTTGTTTCGCATCCCGGTGGCAGTTGCAAAGAAGTTGATAGCTCTACAGAGGAATTTCTTTTGGAACAGGATGAAGGAGTCCAGGAAGGCATGTCTCGTTGCTTGGAAGCATATATCGATCCCAAAGAAGTATAGTGGTATGGGTATCATTGACATTCAAATAATGAACCAATGTCTACTTTTCAAGTGGCTGTGGAGCTTCACTCGGCAAGAAGACAAACCGTGGAAGTTTTTTATCAAAAACAAGTACTTACTTCCTTCTTATACTATGAACCCATCTTTTGACTGTAAAAATGCATCCAAATTATGGCGTGATATTGTTTTGAGTGCAGACCAGGGGGGTAGTGGTAATGACTCCTCATGCAATGGTTATCATATTCAAATTGGAGATGGATGTTCTACTCTGTTTTGGCTAGACAAGTGGTCAGGTCATGGAAGCTTCAAATCCCTGTTCCCAAGACTCTTTTCTATCTCTGGTACACAATCCTTATCGGTCTCTGAATGTCTTTGCGAAACTAATCTGGGCCCAAAATGGAGGAATGAGTGGAGAAGACCACTGCGAGATTGGGAGGTATGTGATGTAAACTCACTGTCTAGTATGATCCCGGATATCTGTTTGCAAGGCAGTAAACATGATCGCTGGTGGTGGAGGAATGATCCTAATGGGGAGTATTCGGTAGCCAGAGGTAGGGACTGCATTTACTCTCAGAATGGTCTGGTTAGAGGCAAGCCTTATATATGGTTTTCACTTACACCTTTCAAGGTGGAGTGCTGGATTTAGTTGGCTCTAAAAAATGGGATACCTACCAAGGATGTACTTAGATACAGAGGCATCATTCCCTTGGCGGATTCAATATGTTCGCTGTGTTCCTCTTGTCTTGAAACCCGAGATCACTTTCTTCTGTTGTGTCCTGTTTCATGGCGAATTTGGTCTAAGATTTGTTGCTGGTGGGGGGTGGCGTGGGTTATGCCAGCATCTTTGGAAGAATTCTTGCTACAATGGGCCTTTATGTCCCCAACAACGGCAGTAGATCCTTTTGGGTCATGATAGCGTACTCTACTCTATGTCTATATGGCTTGAAAGGAACCGTAGGATTTTCAATCGGGTCGCTACAGACGTTGATAGAGTGGTAGATCTCGCTTTGGTGAATGTCACTGTTTGGATCAAGGCATTAAGTGATGATTTTCCATTCAATGTTTCGTGTGTACTCTCTAATTCAGAGTGCATCAAGAACTGGAAGGCCCCTCATAGGAATTTTAACCTGCTCACGCACCGGATGTAACCTAATTCAAGTACTGTCTGTGTTTGTGATTTGGCGTATCGCGAGTCCTTCATAGGATCTGATACGCTTTATAGATTCTCAGGCTACAGTTGATTGTCCCTGCCTGTGTATGTCTGTTTGTTTTTTATACAGGTCTTTGTATTGTATATAGTTATCAATAAAGGAAATCGTTTCGCATCAAAAAAAAAAAACCAAACCAAAACCTAGTATTTAAACAATTAGAAAACTCATTCTAAAAAAAACAATTACAAAGCTCAGCTCAGCCATCCTTGATGGTGGACGAATGGTGGCTGAATCAAAAACTAGTTATATTGAAAAAGAGAATAAATTTCATTGAAATAAATCTCTTCACTTGCTTTTTTTTTTTTATCAACACAAAGCCAAACCTATCATTCTCTGGGCAACAAGAATCAGACATATCAGCCACCACCTACCTCCTTTCCCATTCCCACCGCACTCCTCCCCCGCCCCTACTTCTGCAGCGAACCTTATCTCACTTGTTTTAACAAAAAGATTAATTTTTTGCAACCAATAAAAATAGAAAAAAAAATCACCGGACTTCAAATAATTGTAGATCTATGCTGCTTATTCATGACTTAATACATGGAATATCTGTAATTGCTTCCCTGATTCGCCCGTGGAGTTGAATTGGAGAGAAGAAAGAAATAAATATGAGGAAAAGGGTTGGGAGAAAGAAATGATTGAAGAAGAACAATGAAAGAAGGAGGAAGAGTTGGTTTTGTGAATCCAAAGAGGGAAAAAGAGAATGAGGAGATTGTGGGTGAAGAGGGACAAGGAAAAGAAGCCAACGGAAGGGAGAGGGAGAGGAGGTAGGTGGCAATTATTTTTCTAATTTCTGTTTTCTTTTTTTCCAATTTTTTGGTTATGAATTTTTTAATCATATTTATAATTTTTGGATGAATCATTATGTCATGATTTAAAGGAGGGTTAGGATTTTTACACGTGCACATATCTGTGTATTCTGTTGATTAAAAAATCGAAAATCGAAAACAACCCTAATGGAGGTGGTTAATTAAATATAATTAGGAGTTCTGGTGGTCAATTGATGAAAGAAAAGAGTTTAGGTGGTAAGTCAAAATTAAACTAGAATTTAGAGGGTCAAAATGTAATTAACCCAAAAAATAAGCAGGCCTGTCAATTTTATACCGCGCGCCATCTTTTTCCTTTTAAGATGTGGATATCACTTTACGGTACACGACTATTTTGATTTTCCATGCATGCATATCACTTTCTACTTTAATAATGGAACAAGTGAGGCTTTTAAACCGCAATCATTTTTTTTTTACGAAACAAAGACACACGCCATTTAACAAAACCATGGTGATTTTGTCAAACGCGGAATGTTATATAACACACACCCATGCAAGATGCAAGCGATGTGGGACAAACCGCAATCATTTTAGTACACGTTGGTTAGATATATATCACTGTCCACTTTAATTATATAGGATGGAATTCGAAATAAGCTTTGTACGTAGTTTGCCCCTCTACATAGTAGGTGCTGCATTACTTGCTGATTGTTCAGTTGGAATTCGTTATCACTTTTGTGGAACCAAACAAACGAAAACAACTTTATTTTTTGTCATATAGCAGTTAATACGTACGTATGTGCCAGAAACTTTTATTGCTGATCTTTTCTGATGGAACTTGGCTAGTTCAAAAGTTCTACCCCATCAATATTGAATCAGCATAGGATGCATATCTTAGGAAAAAAAAAAAAAAGTTCTCGCATGCAAAATATTATTTCATTTCAGAAGCTTTTGATCATTCAGACATATAAGACTATAACATCTACACCATAGCTTTTCACAGTCTCACAAAAAAAACTCGTTTTAGAATTCAAACCTGATTCGCAGGATTGACACGAAAAAACAAAAAAAAAAAAGAACAAGAAGAAAATTTCGCAAGCACATTAATAATCAAGAACCATGAACAAAGGTTTGCTAGATCACAAGCCATACGAACTGAATTTTTTCACGTCCTGGTATCCTTCGATCCTTCAAGTATGCAACTAGCTAGATAAACACTTTTTAATATGGTTGGTGCTTCAGCAATAATACATTTATCAGATACGACAACTTTTTCGATTTCCATGATCTGAACTTATGTAAAATATATAATATATATGCCACTTAATTTTTTTGTTATATATATCGAGAGAGAGATAAGTGGTGATCCAGTTGGTTGAATGATTCATGTGGCGTCGTGTTATTTAATTAGTAACATGACTGACTGAATGGCTAAGCCAAATACAACATGATCAAAAGTATATATTTTGTATTGACTACTCGGTATCCGGAATAGAAATATGGTTTTAAAACTTATATATTTATGTATATTCTAGTCAAGCTTTGGCCCTGAATCATCAGAAGCCTCGCGGTTTCTTACTCTCATTTGACCAGTCTAACCCAATTTATATTGGTTCGAGAAATAGAGTACATTTTTCTCGATTAATTTCGAGATCTTGCCCATTATACGCCGATCAATACGCACATGAAATGATGAAAACACTATTATTTTAAGTTCCACAATATATGCATGAATTTCACACCACTTCTATTCTAGCCGACACGTAGTGAAGTTCTTGTCTTCGTTATAAGTGTTAATATCATGTGGTATAGGTTTTTTAAATAAAAAAAAAAAAGGTTGTGGGGAAATTCTCAGCAATGGTAGTTAGAAATTATGCATCAAAACTACCCCATCGTTTTTCTAGAAATGTATTGACTAGAAAGACACGGAGGTAGCTTATGTAGGGTACGTAAACCAAATTAAGCTCCCGTGGCTCCTCTAACTATATATCATAGCCCCCCTAATTGGTGGTGAATCAGGAAGGAAGCAAGAATTGGCTAATTGGTGGTGAATCAGGAAGGAGGCAAGAATTGGAAGGCAGAGCTGTCAACCGCGCTATCGCCAAATAATGGCCCAACCTGTGTTGGATTCGAAGACAAAATATGGACTTTGGATAGTTAGCCCATCGGGCTTCGCTCTTCGGTTTGGGGGGTACCACAATGATAACGCGAGAACATTGGGCTAAACGCTGCAACGCATGAGATTCCCGGCCCAGAAAATTGGATATTTTCTCGTTATGCAAGTTTATAGGTGAATGACATTTTTTTAACAAAAGTATTATTTTTTGTTTATTAAAAACACATATCATCACAGAGTCTATTGTGTGTATAGAAAATCCTGGTCGAGAGGCTCGCCCAATGCCCCAAGTCGGATCGGTATTAGTTTGGATAAAGCTCGGACACCGGATGCAAAAACCCAAAAAGTAGAGACATATCATCGTCTCTCATTCGCTTGTGGCCAAGGTGAACTGTACCATCATTGACAAGTGACAACAGAAACGAAAAAAATTAAGAACTACACTCGCCGCGCGCCCACGACTTCTAGTTAGTGAGTACTATTATTAATTAATTTGATTTTTGATTGGTTAGGAGATAAAACTTCAATTCTTCTTAGTTCTGCATACCCTGCAGGTAATTTAATTTGTTTAAATAGCATGAATTCCAAGCTTGTGCGTTGTTCAGGACAAAATACGTCAGGCATTGCATGATGTACATATGCTTATTATCCTTAGAAAAATTTATTTTGTTTTCTCAGAACAGTTAAAAAAAACTAATTAAGTAAAATTTTGACACATTCCTTTTGTAATGTCAATTTGATTCAACCTTTTCAGTCTTTTTTGTTATCATGCTTCATTACTTGAAACTACTTTTTTTATGCTAATTACTTGAAACTACTTAATGCTTCAAAGGATAGAGGCTAGTTTTGCACCTTGAAATCCAAAACATGCATACACGTTTCACTGATCGATCGAATTCATCAACAGCATTAATTATATATAACTCATGAACACATGAGTTGAGTTGTTTTTAGCGGTGATCGATAGATCAACGGAGTCCAAACTTTTGGAGCTGTTAAAGCATATCAGCAGGGTGATTTGCAATAGGCGGCGCAGGTCTGTCAGGTTCTTGAAAATATTTTCATCATTCCAATGTTAAGTAGAGAATATTATACTAATCAAATTAAGAAACTTTACTAAGAACTTACCCATCAAGCAAGTGAAAATAAACCTCCAAGTCATGTGAACCACCGGCGTCAATTTCTCGTCTCAAGTAGGGAGAAAGGAATTGATCTAGTTGCAGCTCCACCCCAACTTGCGAGTAAACCCAAGGCAGCCGCTCCACCAATTTACTCGCTATTGGCATCATTAAATTTTCATTCCAAATCACACCAGGAACTTTGGGCACCACATCATACGCATTAACCATCCTCAAAACCCTAACACCCAACGCCTCTATCCGCTTCTTAAATCCCATATTTCCCACCCTAGGACCCGCAAACGAGAACACAGTAACAGGCAACGCCCGCCTATCTGGCATCACATTCAAACCTGTCTCTGCAATATCGTACGCACTTAACGTGGCCAAAGCACTACCTAAACTGTGACCAAAAGCTGTTCCCTAGCCGAGTACTCGCAAAACCTGCAAGTCTCGTCTTTGTCTGTGTAAACTGTCAGGAACCCACATTCCGCCTTAACCGTCGGATCCGGACAAGGGATTTTCCCGTCAGTAACTGGTTTGAGGTTGGATGTTGCATCTGCGACCCACTCCAGCTTCATCGTCATTCCCCTCCAGGCAACAACGATATCCCGGCGGCCTAGACGTTTGGATGCTTCGTCATCGGAGACGGCGACGTATCCCATCCAGTTGGCATTGCTCCACAGTATAGGCCATCTGGGTTTGCTAATCCATGAAGCGAAATTGATATTGGTTTCCCTGGTTGCGGGGTATAAGTACTTGGTAACATTATAGCCACAATCGGTCATCCCTAGAGACTCAAAGAATCCGTCAGGCTCAAATATGCAGCTTCCACAGTACTTAGAATACGGATCGCAATTGAAGGCGTCATAGCAAGCCTGTGCCATCTCGCCGTACCGGATTAGTTCTGATCGTAAAATAGGGTCCATGGGATCAAGCAAGCCCTTCTAGTCGTCTTGGCCCTGGATTTTTCTCCATACTTTCGCTACATTTGGCTCTGATTGGTCATTCTTTTTGGGTTTCTGTTGCTTTTCGAGTTGTGTGGCGATGGATGGTAGTGATTCTTTTGTATCGGGCGAGACTCTGAGTGCAGTTTTCTTTGGTGCTTTGGAGGTGCATTGGATAGCTTTTGAGCTGCAGAATTCCGAGTTTTGGAGTGGAAGCTTTGACGGGAATGTTGTGTTTGATAGGAAATGAGTGTCTTGTTTGAAAGAAAGAACAGTTCTGGGTAGAGAAATTAGAGCCATAAGGAAAAGGTTCAAATTAGTAAGATGAAGAATGAAGGAGAAGACAGTTCACAGGAGTCGGGCCTGGTGTATGTATAAGCGTAAACGATTCTTGACAAAGGAAGTAGGATTTAGCAACAGACCAATGTATTTGCTTTTCTTCTTTTGGAATGTTCAATGTTCAATGCTGGTCTTTCATCGCTCAACCAAAGTTATCCTTTTATAATGGAACTTAACGTCCAATGTGATTCACATGGTTTGCTCAATAATGCATGGTATCATTTTTCGCATGCCGTGTTAATTGAAAAAACTTCTTCCTAATGACTAATGAGTTCGAGTGAAATGGTGTTGGGTTTGGGCTTAATTTACTTGGCCCATAGAAAATAATAGAAAGGAAAAAAATAGAGGATGCGTGGACTTAACTTCTACGGCAAATATATTGCCCAAATTAATGGACTTGGTGAGCAAGTTTTGGCTTGCCTAGGGTAGTATAAAAAGCAGTGTATGGTTTGGTTTTTTGGATGTGCGGCAAACGAATGGAAAAGTAGTAGTAGTGTGTTGCGCGTATAGTAGCTTGTGGGTGTTTCATTTCTTGAGAGGATTGTACTAATATTTTTATATTAGTGGAAGATTTGAAATTCGTGGACGTAGGCAAGATTAAGGCCGAACCACGTTAAATTTTTGTGTCCTGCTTTCTTTTATTCGCGAATCTTTTGCAGTTTTCCCCAACAACTGGTAGCGGAGCGCGGGTTCGATAAAGGTTCGCGATGGCGGTTTCAGGCACAAAGTTTGAGGTTGAGCAATTTGATGGCAAGAAAGATTTCAGTCTCTGGCAAAGCAACATCAAAGATCTGTTGGTGCAGCAGGGGTTGATGAAGACGCTCTTTGGCAAGGAGAAGAAGCCAAAGGACATGAAGGATGAAGATTGGGAGGAGCTCGAGCAGCGAGCTGTCAGTACCATCAGATTAACTCTTGCGCCAGAGGTGAAGTACAGTGTGATGGACGAGACAAGTCCGGTGGAGCTGATGAAGAAATTAGAAGATATTTATATGTCGAAATCACCCACAAATCGATTGTTTATGAAGAAGGAATTGTACCAGTTGAAGATGCAGCAAGGTACGCATGTTGTAGATCACATCAATCGGTTTAATAAGTTAATTAAGGAGTTGGCTAGCATTGATGTGAAGTATGAAGAAGAGGATAAGGCCTTGATGTTGTTGATGTCTCTTCCGCATTCGTATGATAATTTGAGGAATACACTGTGTGTTGGGAAGCAGACTCTTTCAGTTGCAAATGTGACAGCAGTGCTGACGGAGAATTTCAAGTTGAACCAGTCTAGTAGGAGTACAGGTGAAGATGTTGCCGTAGTAGAGGTTAACCGTGGCAGGGGCCCGTCACGGTCTAACAAGTTCAGAAGAAATTCTAGGTCTGGTTCGCGAGGAAGAGCAGATTAAAAAGATAAGGAGTGTTACTACTGTTACGCGAAGGGCCATATCCAATTTTATTGTGAGGAGATGAAGAAGGATATGGAAGAATTGAAGAAAAATCGCAAGAAGTCTGGTGAGACTGCGATTGTTGAAGATGATTAGGAAGGTAAAGCCTTCCTAGTACAAGAAGGAAAAGGTGAGCACAAAGTTGAAGAGTCGTGGATTTTAGACTCTGCCTGTTCGTTTCATATTTGTGCAAATAAGGAGTGGTTTAGCAGCTACAAGCCTTGCAGTGGTAAAGAAGCAGTAGTATTGGCGGATAATCATGAATTAAAAATTCATGGTATTGGTAGTGTGAAGATCAAGATACATGATGGATTTGTGAAGACTTTTGCAGATGTGAGGCACGTGCCGGAGCTTGGAAAAAATTTAATCTCCCTAGGTACACTTGATTCGAGAGGATGTGGTTTTTCTTCTCGAGGTGGAGCTTTGAAGGTTACCAAAGGTGCCTTGATAATTATGAAGGGGGAATTGATTGAGAAGAACCTTTACAGGTTAATTGGAAGTGCAGTGAAGAGTAGTACAAAGATTGAGGCTTGTGTAGAGTCAGGCAGAAAGAGGAACATTGTTGAATCCAACAACAAGAAGGTTGGTTTTGCAATGATGACTAGCAGCAGTGAACATGGTCGTGCACCAGCATGTAGAAGAAAGAAGCAAACATGGATCAAGAAGACGGAAATTGTGAAGAACGCCAAGTATAATTCAGCCCAAGGTGAAGATTGTTGGGTTTGGGCTTAATTTACTTGGCCCATAGAAAATAATAAAAAGGAAAAAAATAGAGGATGCATGGACTTAACTTCCACGACAAATATATGGCCCAAATTAATGGACTTGGTGAGCAAGTTTTGGTTTGCCTAGGGTAGTATAAAAAGCAGTGTATGGTTTGGTTTTTTGGATGTGCAGCAAACGAAGGGAAAAGTAGTAGTAGTGTGTTGCGCGTATAGTAGCTTGTGGATGTTTTATTTCTTGAGAGGATTGTACTAATATTTTTATATTAGTGGAAGATTTGAAATTCGTGGACGTAGGTAAGATTATGGCCGAACCACATTAAATTCTTGTGTCCTACTTTCTTTTATTCGCGAATCTTTTGCAGTTTTCCCCAACAAATGGTCCATATACGGACGATATTTGTGTCTGTGTCGACTATTTAGTTTACAAAGAATATCAATACACTTCATATAGCATGATGATACAGGTTGTATATGGATCAGACTCTTCCCATTCATATCTGTTAGCGTGAGTAGTTTGGAAACTGGTGAATTTGGACGCCACATGATAACTCAAAATCTTTTACCGTGTTAAGTACATGAGTACAACTCACATGGCATTGTTTCTCGATGTAGGATACTCCTCCGCCAAGTTTGTTCCAGGAACACGCATCTGCAGATATTGTTGGATATCCAAGTGGGGTTAATGGTATATTTGATGCCCCAACTCTTTCAAATTCGTCAATTGTATACCCCGACTATTTTTCCCGTCAATTATATACCCGAACTTTTGAATTTGTGTCAATTGTGTACCCCGGGCAGCATTTTAATGACGTGGCATGCTGCCCGCCCATAGTGCTTGTCAGTTTGCCCCATAAATTTTAAATTTAATCATGTAAGTCCTTTATAATTATACAATTAAGCCCTTAAAATTTCATTTATATTCAATTAAATCCAATATTTTTACGATAGACTTTTATTTAAGTTTTTAATGTTATATATAATTATTACTTGTGCAATACTTAATGTTATAATTATTGCTTATGTATTATTAATTCTAATTATTCTACTAAATTATAATTAATCATCAAAATAAAATAAAAATTTTTAAAATTTTTATAAATATGCTCCTATAGTAATAATAATAAAATAATTTATTATTTGTTATTAATTTAATAATATTCATAAACAATTTAATTTAACAAAAGACATATTTATTATTTTTATTTGCCTAAAAATAATTTCTAACTTTGCAAGTGCTGCTAGTTGTTAGGAGAAGAATTTTATTTTAAAAAAATATCATAGTGTTATTATTATATATGGTAATTGGGACCCATTTTCGTATTATTTTCAAAATTTAAAATTCTAAAATTGTCAAATAAAATAAATCATGTTTTTTAAATTTAAAATCATTGAATAAAAATTTAAGTTAATTAAGTAATATAATTGAATAATTCTTATCAGTAGGTAATTTATGTGTATTCATTTATAAATACAACTAGTTATGTATTACAAATTTATTGTAATAAAAATAATTATATGCTTATTCTTTCAATAAAAATAATATTATACACTAAAAATAATTTAGTAATAAAAATTTGTATAAGTAATAATTACATATAATACTAATGATTAATTATAAACAATAAAAAAATTTATGGACTAAATTGTATACTAATAAAGGACTTATTTGATTAATTCTGAAACTAGGGGACTAGATTGCTAACCCGCATTAATGGGCAGCATGCCACATCATCAAAGTGCTGCCCGAGGTATACAATTGACGCAAATTCAAAAAGTGCAGGTACATAATTGACGGAAAAAAAGTCAGGGTATATAATTGATAAATTTGAACTACTAAGGGTACCAAATATACCATTAACCCTATCCAAGTGGTGAGTAAGTATTCCACATTGGTTGAAAAGAGACCAAGTGAGTGAAATATAAGTGGAGAGGACCCATGTACCCATTGCTTTAAGGTTTTGGGTTACAATGTGGTGTCCAAGCCCACGAGTGTGGATCTAACTTGGGCCTCGTTTGTTTCTCCCCGATTTGTGGGCTACTCCCAGCGCTAACAAGTGGTAGTGGAGCCGATGGTTCGGCTTGGGACGGATTAGACTTGCGACATGGTTTGGCTCCGTTGTTGCAGCCCCACGTGGAGCAGGCTCGAGACTCTAAATTTGGCGCAGTAGACTTGGTGGTGGAGCGAGCTGTTGGATCCAATGTGGTGTCCAATCCCACGTGTGTGGATCTTACTTGGGCCTCGTTTGTTTCTCCTTGATTTGTGGGCTACTCCCGGTGCTAACAGATATTACAAGAGCAAGACTTAATTACAACTCCACTATGGCCGGAAGCAAGCCCGGTTAGAAGCATGTGTGTCGATACCTACTCTTATTTGAAGCTACGCCTTATAACTGGATCACCTAGGCCTGGATCAAGAGCCTGTTGGAATAGTGTTGCTTATTCCATCCCACATCGTGGAGAAAGTGCTTGGGGGGGTTTTGTTTTGCTATAAATAGAACTCCCTCTTGCCTTAGTAAGTCATCCCAAAAAATTAAAGTATAATTGTTTCCATACAATTGTACTAAATACTTCTCTTCTCTTAGTAAAAATTGAGCAAGCCTATTCTATAAAGGTGCTCCGGAGACGTAGGCAAAATTTTGGCCGAACTCCGTTATTAAGTTTTTAGTTCTCTTTTTAATATTCCGCCTTTAATTTCCGCATTTATTTAGTATTCAATATTTGGCTGGCTAAGTCGCCTTTGTCTCTTTTGTTGGCCGGCTAAGCCGCCTTTGTTAGGGTTTAGGTTGTGAATTAATACACTGTGCAAGTAAGTCATGTCTAGGAGATTGGGTTTTAAGTGAACTTCTGTTCCTCCAATCTTTCCTGGGGATTTATCTTGGAATGATAATTCTGTCTAAGGAGATTGGCTAGGCCATCTTTTTTGGGAATTATCGAATCAGTTCAATTCACTAGTTGTTTAGTGGGGAAATTACCCGAGTTTTCCCAACAAGTGGTAGCGGAGCCGGAGGTTCGTCCTTTGGGCAATTTGAAATATTGAATACTAACCTTTGAATTTTGTAATGGTGGAAGAAAGGGCTACATCAAGTAAGCAGTCTGGAGAATTGTCTTCCACATCGGCCTCCACACCCAGATGGTCTAGGACTTCAGTGTCCAGTATGAAGCTTGCTGTGGAGATATTTGATGGCACCGGCCATTTCGGCATGTGGCAGTGTGAGGTCCTCGACTCATTATTCCAGCAAGGCCTTGATGTTGCAATAGAAGAAGAGAAACCAGAAAATGTCAGTGACAAGGAGTGGGCCGACATAAACAAGTTGGCATGCGGAACAATTCGATCGTGCTTGTCCAGGGAGCAGGAGTGTGCTTTCAAAAATGAAGTTTCGGCATACAAATTTTGGAAAGCATTGGAAGACACATTCTTAAAAAAGAGTGGTCAAAACAAGCTTGTGATGAAGAAGAGATTGTTCCGGTTCGAGTATCAATCAGGTGCTACTATGAATGAGCACATCACCTTGTTCAAGAAGTTAGTAGCAGACCTGTTCAATTTGGATGTTGTATTTGAAGATGAAGACTTGGCTTTGATGCTATTATCATCTCTTCCCGATGAGTTCGAGCACTTGGAGACAACATTACTTTATGGGAAGCAGAATGTGTCCTTAGAGGCTGTATGTTCGGCTTTGTACAGTCATGAGATGAGAAAGTAGGATAAGATGAAGAGCAAAACAACTGCAGCAGATGAAGCTTTAGTGGCTAGAGGACGACAGCAAAGCCAGACGAAGGGGAGAAGAGGAAGATCCAAGTCCAAAAGCAGAGTTGCCAAAGATGAATGTGCCTTTTGTCATGAGAAAGGGCATTGGAAGAAAGACTTTCCGAAGTTGAAGAAGAGAGGAAAGACTCCAGAAGATGCTAATGTTGCAGAATGCAAGAGTGATGCGGAGTTAGAAGTCTCTTTGGTTGGTTCACCCTCAACATCACAAGCAGATGAGTGGATTTTGGATTCAGGTTGCACCTTCCATATGTGTCCCATCCGGGAATGGTTCTTTGAGTTTGAAGAGCTCAATGGTGGGGTTGTTTATATGGGCAATGATAATCCATGTAAAACAGCCGGGATAGGTTCAATCAAGCTGAGGAATCATGATGGATCCACCAGAATTTTGAGAGATGTTCGATATATTCCAGAGTTGAAGAAGAATCTCATCTCTTTGGGGGCTTTAGAATCAAAAGGCCTAGTTGTCACTATCAGAGATGGAATTTTTAGAGCAACGTCAGGAGCTTTGGTGATGTTAAAGGAGTGAGGAAGAACAATCTGTATTACTACCAAGGTAGTACAGTGATTGGGGCAGTAGCAGCAGCAACTTCTAGAAGCAAGAAGGATGCAGAGGCAACAAAGCTGTGGCATATGCGTTTGGGACATGCTGGTGAAAAATCCTTGCAGATTCTTGTAAAGCAGGGATTGTTGAAAGGTACAAAGACTTGCAAATTGGAGTTTTGTGAGCATTGTGTTTTGGGAAAGCAACGAAGAGTGAAGTTTGGCACTGCTATCCATAATACCAAAGGAATTTTGGACTATGTGCATTCAGATGTGTGGGGACCTTTCAAGACTCCATCTCTTGGAGGTAGGCACTATTTTGTCACCTTTGTTGATGATTTTTCCAGAAGAGTGTGGGTGTTTACGATGAAGAAGAAGGAAGAGGTGCTTGGAATTTTCCTTAAGTGGAAAGCTCAAGTTGAAAACCAGACAAGGAGGAAGATTAAAGTTCTCCGAACAGACAATGGTGGAGAATATATGAGTGATCCTTTCCTAAAGGTATGCCAAGATTGTGGCATTGTTCGGCACTTCACAGTTAGAAAAACACCACAGCAAAATGGGGTGTCAGAGTGTTAGTAATATGCCCAAAAGCCAATCAATGGATGATTGTAGTCATGTATATACATTGAGGTTATTCCAATAAATATGATTATGAGATAATCACTTGCACATATTTATAACCCTAGAATACTTTGTATTCTTAAAATGTCCCTAGTCGATTATTATTATGGATGGGTTGTAATAATAAATTAAGACTAGCGTATGTTGAGAATTATATGAGATATGAATTCTACATACGGGTACAAGTTAGAGAACTTGTGGACTGGACCAACCCACATAAGAACCCTACATGGAACGTTATATGATTGTCATTAGTGGTTCTTATATGTATTGTCCTTAGACCTGAGATCATCAAGGTTCCCAACATATGAGTTGTATACTTTGATATTATTCCTAGTCATTCGTAACTGGGTAGACTTAAGGGTAATCATTGGGTATATGATAAATGTGTAGTGGGTTTTGTATGATCCAGAGGGGATTCGTCCAACCCATATAACGGGTATATTATCGGATGGTTTCTTGATAGAGTTGAACCGTAAATGCATGGCCATGCTCGGATTATGATATGGTGATATCATAGGTATCCGTTTTACGCAGTTAACTCGAGGATCAAGAAACCGAGATTGAACAAATGCGAGATTGACATATTCCATGTCTCGTGTTTAATCTTGATAATGGGACGAAGGGACGATGACATGTTTCCGAGGCATATAGAATCAGTACTGATCTTGTCGTTCGGGTAGCAATGATGTGTTGCTAGACGCCGCTCTTTGCTTATAATTGTAAATGAGTTTACAATTATTGCCGGACGTTACAAGTACCTACAGGGTCACACACTTAGAATCGTTGATTCGAGCAGGTGGTTGAACCATGGTTGGACCGTGGTTAGACCAGGGTCGTTTTGGGCTGGTTTGATTCAATAATTGTCAGAATTATTGAGCCAAACCTGGTGCCTAGTGATGTGTAATCCTATTAGCACTAGTGGAGACATGATTGGACAAAAGGCTAATCATGATGGCCAAGTGTGTTGGCCATTGTCTAACACTTTTGTGAGTGGGATTAGTGGGTGTGAATAATCTGATTAGTGTGTGCTCATTTTTCTATGGCCATCAGATTTTTCAGACTTGAGAGTGAGAGGTTTCAGTTTTGAAAAAGAACACACTCACACCCATTCTTTGAGAAAGAAAGTAGAACACATCAAACACCACATAGCTCCCGGAAATCCGTAGCTAGCACCACGGTTCGGGAGTGCTCGGGGGTTGGAGATCGTGAGACGATTTCGGCCTGTGATTGACGGTTCGTGTGGATACCGTAGAGGAGCAGGATATCCTTCCGACTCTAGCTGATTCGGTTCTTCAGTTAGGTGAAAGATCCTAACCGTTTCAGGTATGTTCATTTTGTTGTTCGATTTAGTTGCTTCACTTGGATCCTCCAAGGTTTTCGGGTTTTTCTGCTGCACTTGATTGTCAAGTTGGCATGCCCGGATACTTACAGTGGTAGCGGAGCCTCTTGTGATGCTCTAAACCGAATTTAGTTGTGCATATGTGTGATATGCTCATCTTAATGTGTGCGATATGATGAATTCATTTTGGTATATGCGATATATGTTGAGGTTGGTTGTGTCAAAAGGGTTTTGAAAACAAGCACTTGATTGGTATGTGATATCAATCAAGAGGTTCTTGGCAGTAAGTCGAAGGGGTTCGACAAAAGGAAAATCGATTGTCGATTTTCGTAAGGAACGATGGTCGTTCTAGTGCATCGAGGCCAGAACATCGATGTTCAATGGTTGAACATCGATGTTCACATGAGTTTTGGCCTTGGCAGAAGTCTGAAACATCGATGTTCAGTAGAAAAAATCGATGTTCAGGACAGAAACATCGATGTTTAGGGCCTATACATCGATGTTTAAAATTACTACCATGAAACTTGAATTGGCAGAGGTCTCCGACATCGATGTTCAAGTTTGAACATCGATGTTCATGAGTCCTACATTGTTTAAGGGTTAGACATCGATGTTTAAAACTACTGCCTAATTCTTGGACTTTCAGAACCTTCCAACATCGATGTTCAAGAATTAAACATCAATGTTCAAGTGTTGAACATCGATGCTGAGGTCTAGACATCGATGTTCTTGTGTTCCAAAGGCCAAATGACATCGATGTTCAGGATAGGACATCGATGTCCATGAGCATTGCCAGGTTGTTAGGAGAATCAAATTCTCAAAACATCGATGTCCATGAGCGGGACCGCCGTGCTACCTCTACGTAGCGGCTTTTATTGCATATGATGCATTGTTATTGTATATGAGATATATAATTTGTGAATTACATGCATGACATGTATGGATACAATTGTTGACAAGTATTCATCATTGCTTAGATCAACATTTGGTAGGTTTTGCCAAAGCAAGGTGCTAATGTTTATCCTAGCAAGATGTGATGGCGTAATTGTTATGCATGGAAACAATTGTTGATATAAATATTAAGTTCTTCTTGTGTTGCCTTCCATGATAAGCACTCATCAAGGTTAAGATCAACATTAGGTAGGTTTTGCCAAAGCAAGGTGCCTATGTTTATCCTAGCAAGGTGCGACTGGATAATTGTAATATCTGAACTGCTTATTGTGGGTTTGGACTTAACTAGGTCATCTTAATAGGATTAAGGACTTAGAAGCAAGGAGTTGAGTAATGCCTATAAGATAGACAGGAACAAGTGTTGTTCACTCAACTATCCTTCTCAATGTACTCTACATTAACTGTTCTCAACAGATGGATTTATCGATACTACATCCGCTAGTCGGTTTCGACTGAATATAACATCACTTTATACCTAGAACCGGATGAGTACTAATAAAACTAAGTATCATCCTCGTAGTAAATTATCTTAAGGAACAATTTACTAAAAACTATACATGACTCTTATTTGTGTGAGTTGGTCATTGTTGAGTTGATCATTATTGTAGAGTTACCATGGCACAAAACACTAACACATTATCATTGCGATCGGTCCTTGAGAAGGAAAGCTGAATGGAAATAGTTTCCTAAAGTGGCATCTTATTTTGAGGATAGACCTCGAACAAGAAAAGGTTGTATGTCCTTGATGGGCCTGTTCCGAATGAACCGGCGCCTAATGCTCCTAGGGCAGTAAGGTATGATTATAAGAAGCATGTTGATGATGCATTGGATATTGCATGCCTTATGCTTGTTAACATGGACTCTGAGCTTCAGAAGCAACATGAGAACATGGGGGCATTCGATATGATCGAACACCTAAAGATGCTCTTTGATGAGCAAGCAAGGCATGAGAGGTATGAGACCTCTAAGGCATTGTTCCAATGCATGATGGCAGAGTCATCACCCATGAGACCTCATGTGCTCAAAATGATTGGTTACATTGAGAGCCTTGAGGGTCTTGGTTTTCCTTTGCAAAAGGAGTTGGCGGTTGATCTAGTCCTGCAATCGTTGCCGGACAGTTACAGCCAATTTGTCATGAACTTCAATATGAATCATCTTGACAAATTGTTGTCTGAGTTGCTTAACATGTTGGGAACAGCTGAGCAACAAATTAGGGCAAACAAATCCAACATTATGATGATTGGAAAAGGCAAAGAAAAGGGTAAAGCAAAGTTTAACAAGAAGAAGAAATGTGCCAAAAATTTTAGTGTATGTGCATCTTCTTGTGATCATGTGCTGAAACCCAAGGGTGGTATTACAAAGGAAGGACATTGTTTCCATTGCAATAAACCGGGCCATTGGAGACGCAACTGCCCTGTTTACCTTGAAGAGGTGAAGAAGCACAAGGGAAGTAAGACTTCCACCTCAGGTATCTTCGTTATAGAAGCTAATATCTCTATCTCTGCATCATGGGTATTAGATACCGGATGTGGTTCTCACATTTGTGTAAATGTGAAGGAACTAAGAAAGAGTAGGAGATTGGCAAAGGGTAAGATAGACCTACGTGTCAGAAATGGAGCAAGAGTTGCCACATTAGCCGTAGGAACTTACAATCTCACCTTACCGAGTGGTTTGGTTTTAGAACTAGACAATTGTTATTATATACAGACCATAAGCAAGAATTTGATTTCAGTGTCTTGTCTGGACAAGAAAGGTTTTTCATTTGTAATAAAGAACAATTGTTGTTCTATTTATTTCAATGATATTTAATATGGTGGTGCATATTTGAGCAATGGTTTGTATGTTCTAAACCTAGAAACGCCAATCTATAACGTTAATACGAAGAAGGTTAGAATGAACGATTCTAATGAAACCTACCTTTGGCATTGTCGTTTGGGTCATATAAACGAGACTCGTATTGCTAAACTCCATAAAGATGGACTTTTAGACTCATTTGATTTCGAATCATTTGAGACATGTGAGTCATGCTTATTAGGCAAAATGACGAAAGCTTCCTTTACTGGTAAAGGAGAAAGAGCTTCGGTGAAACGCCCCGACCCGTATTTACCGTACACAGTAAACACGTGCCGAAACTATGACGACCCAATCAAAATCAGCCCAGCATACAGTGTGTACAATAGAAACTCGGGCCCAACAGCCCAAAATAGGAAACATCATAAATAACAAAACCGGCCCGATGGCCCAATAATATCAATAAAATGCACAGCGAAAGACTTAATAACTCACAAACACTGTATGCGACACAGATGCAAACTATGGATCCGAGCCCTGTCCAAGGGATAACGCCACAGCCTGTCTGGAATGCACCAAACCTGTATAACAAATAACTCATCCTACGGGATGAAAGCCTGCAGGTGAGGGGTGAGTCCGAAGTGCTCACCGACGAAGGAAAAACAATCAATATGCACACTAAAATTACTCAAGTCAAAAACAAGGAAAAACCACCAAAATAAAACAAATCAAAAGACTCAAATAAAATCCAATTTCCAGTTTTATCTTTCCGGGCCCCGTCACGGATAAGCTAGGGTCAGACCTGGTTATCAACACATTCCGGGTGCCAGACCAAATCAGAGAACCCAGGGATCGACATCCCAAAAATACAAACCCATGGATAGACATCCCAAAAATAATCACGGGATAGACATCCCAAGCATAAACATGCTTATCACAAGAACCCAGGTCATGGCCACTACGAAACAGTCTTAAACCATCGAGTCGTACCACTACTTATCACGTGACAATTATATTACCGTCATTAAAATCAAATCGTAGGGATCGACATCCCTAACCAAAATACCGGGATAGACATCCCATCCAAAATCAAGGATCGATATCCTTATCACAATTTATTATTAATTCCATTATACTTAAACCAAAAAGACGCAAGGATAAACATCCAAAAACCAACATGGGATAAACATCCCGACAACAATCAAGACCATGGGATAAACATCCCGAACCAAACCACAGCAAATGCAACATCAAACTCAATAACCGAGTAATATAGGCACATATAGAAGGAAATCCATCCTCACCTTGGCCGATTACTCAACTCCGGAAACAATGACCGGTTCGATGCCGGCTCCTCGGGAAACTGCCCGATATCCGAACCTATACAACAAAACCATATATACACATAAATGCACATAATCGGTATGCTATGATGCCAATACTGCAAAATAACTCATCCCGGTTCATATCCGTTATTATTATCTTTTACCGAAAATATTTAACCGTACGTATTTCTGAATATAATTTCGGTACCATACTTTAATTAAAACTCCTTTCAAAATATATTTCCATAGAATAATTATAATTTTCAAAATTATAATCACCATAATTTTTCCAGAAAAATAATAACGTATTTATAATTTTCAGAAAATATTTATATAGTATTTATCTTTTTCTCAATATATAATAATATTTTCCAACACAAAATTATAATTACCCTTAATTTTCAAAGTACATATATATATAAATTCCTCAACCATAATTTTCCAGAGAAAATAATACATATATTAAATTTCCAGAATTTATTTTCATGGTATATATATATTTTCCAAATAATATTAGTTTTTCTCCAAAACATAACTTAATTATTTACCCATGTATATATATTTATATTATTGTAACAGCCCGGGTAAAAATTTTGTATTTTTACCGGACTGTAAAAGTCTATTTACCGTGATTTACTGTTGAATTAATCTTGGGTAATTAATTCAAGGTAAATCGGGAGTTGTTTTTCGAATCCGAGTGTTTTCCCGCGCTCGTGATTTTCCCGTGGATTTTTCGAAACTAAGTTGGTATTTTTCGGGTTTCGGAATTTCTGGGAAAATCACACCGGAAAATAACTAAGGAGGTATCGGTTATTTTCTGGTCCGGATCGGATTCGCCCGTAATGTGGACGAATTGTATTATTAGAAACTCACAAGCTAAATAGTATTTTCAGTTATAAAAGAAGGAAGAGAGCCGGTGGAGGAGAGGAAGAGAGGAAGAAAAAAAAAAGGAGAGAAAAAGAAAAAGAGAGAAAGAAAAAAAGAGAGAAAAAGAAAAAAAGAGAAAAAAAAAGAAAAAAAATCAAAAAAAATAGAGGAACCAATCAGAAAATAGAAAAATAAAAGAAAATGAGAGAAAAGAAAAGAAAAGAAAAGAAAAGAAAAGAAAAGAAAAGAAAATACTGAAAATACTGAAAAAAAAGAAAAAGGAAAAAAATAACCCGGATGAACAGTAGCCACCCGGATCCTCTTCTCGGGTACTGTTCATGAGGTGGAGTTTCCGGCCGAGTACAGCCATACCGTCCACACCGCCGCCTTCGTCAAGCCGGCGCGACCTCAACCCCGCCGTCGCCGAGTTGTCCCGTCGCTTCCGCCGGCCAGACGCGCCTTCGACCCGCCGGATTCCCCGCGGATCCGCTTCTCCTCCAGTCTGCTCCGCCACCGCGCCGAGGTTCCACCGCCGTTGGAGTCGCCTCGAGGTCGCCTTCTTCGTGGTCACCTTCCCTCGCGTTGTCGCGTCCTCCGTCGCCGTCCCTGCTGCTCAACCCGAGGTGAGCATCGGGTTTAGCCCGTTTCCGCGGCCGGGTCGCGCCCTTCCTGGGTTGTGATCCGGATTTCCTTTTTTTTTTATTTTAATATATATATATATATATAAATGCTTACATAATTAATTTCTGCTAATTAATTTCTGGAAAAAAATAGGAATATTATTTTGGAAAATTGTATGCAATATTCTGGTTGGGGTTTAGAAATAAATATATATACTTTGATTCTTCAAATTAAGATAATTATGTTTTGTTTGTAAATTATTATTATGGTTAGTTTGGAAAATATATATATCATGAAATTAATTTCTGGAAATTTAATATGTATATTATTTTCGTCTGGAAATTATGGTTATGAAAATTAAATATATATATGTACTTTGTAAGTTTAAGTTAATTATATTTTGTGTTGGAAAATTAAATTGTATATATATTTAGAAAATATAAATACTATAAATATTTTCTAGAAATTATAAATAGCTTATTATTTTTCTGGAAATTATAGTAATTATTATTTTGGGAAATTATAATTATTTTATGGAAAATTATTTTGAAAAGAATTTTAATTAAAGTATGGTACCGAAATTATATTCGGAAATACGTACGGTAAAATATTTTCCGTAAAAGATAATAATATCGAGTAAGAACCGGGATGGGTAATTTCGTAGTATTGGCATCATTGCATACCGAATATGTGCATTTATGTGTATGTATGATTTTGTGGTATAGGTTGGATATCGGGCAGTTTCCCGAGGAGCCGGCGTCGGACCGGTCATAGTTTCCGAAGTTGAGTAATCGGCCAAGGTGAGGATGGATTTCCTTCAATATGTGCCTATTTACTCGGTTATTGTGTTTGGTGTTGTTGCATTGTTGGATGCTGTGCTTTTGTTGTGTTTTGGCTCGGGATGTCTATCCCGGTGCTTGTTTGGTATTTTTGGGATGTTTATCCCCGTATCGAATTTC
Organism: Turnera subulata; assembly: GCA_028386065.3. Classification (NCBI taxonomy): domain Eukaryota; kingdom Viridiplantae; phylum Streptophyta; class Magnoliopsida; order Malpighiales; family Passifloraceae; genus Turnera; species Turnera subulata. Next base: position 127,232 of record JAKUCV010005543.1, on the reverse strand, counting down.
TGTGTCTTTTGGATTAAGTAATAATGGATTAATAATGAATTGTGATGAGGATGTCGATCCTCGGTATTTTGGTTAGGGATGTCGATCCCTGAGTTTGGTTTTTGATGACGGTAATATAATTGTCACGTGGTAAGTAGAGGTACGACCGGATGGTTTGTGACTGTTTTGTGGTGCCATGATCTGGGTTACTTGTGATGGGCATGTTGATGCCGGTTTGATTGGGATGTTGATCCCTGAGTTTGATATTGGGATGTTGATCCTGGGTTCTTTTTGATCTGGCACCAGGAACAGGTTGATAACCTGGTACGACCCTAGCTTATCCGTGACGGGGCCCGGAAAGATAAAATTGGATAATTGGATTTTGTTGAGTCTTTTGGGTCGGTTTTCACTTATTTTTGGCCTTGAGTAACTTTAGTGTCCATATTGATGGTCTTTCCATTGTCGTGAGCACTTCGGACTCACCCCTCACCTGCGGACTTTCATCCAGTAGGATGAGTTGTTTCATGTACAGGCTTGGTGCATTCTAGACAGGCTGCAGCGTTATCCATTGGACAGGCTCGGATCCATAGTTTGCATGTGTCGCATACAGTGTTTATGTGAGTTTAAAGTCTTCCGCTGTGCACTATTTTGTTATTGTTGGGCCATTGGGCCAGTTATGATATTTTATTGTTGGGCCGAGGGGCTAGATATACGAGTTTTATATTTTGGGCTGTTGAGCCAGTTTTCCATTATTTACACTGTATGCTAGGTTTGATGGTTGGGTTGTCACAGTTCCGACACGTGTTTACTGTGTACGGTAAATACGGGTCGGGGCGTTTCATTTTGGTAGCGAAGCGGGCGTTAGGTCTTGTTGGGAAGTCTTTGTGTGTCTGTTGTCCTTGTTTGCATAGTTCGCTCCAGTTGTTTATTAATTTATATCATTTAGTTAAGTGCATTATGGATCCAGTCAAGGGACGCCAGCTGTCGCAGAACATACACATATGAGGTAAATGATGCCATAAATATGCGAAAATACAAATATTGTTGAAATTGATAATACTGGAAGTACAACAGAAATATTACATGGATATTTTATATTATATAAAAAGAGAAATAATACATTGATTTCTGATAATTTATAAAAAGAAAAATACATTAACGGTTTGCAACGACGTTGACACGGAAACTGTTTGTGTCACTATTGACGTTGACCGTGACCCTGTCGCTCCACGAGAACCACATGCCGCCTCTGTTCTGTTGGCCAGGAATCTCGAACCGGTTAGCTTGAGGGAATCGGAGTGGAATCAGACCGTGATCGTCTCGTGGTTGCCACTGCGTCTCCGTCAGAAGAACCATATTGGGCTTGTACTGGTTCTTCAAGTCCCTCAGGGTGCGTGAGAACTCCTGTGCACGTCTTGCCACTCCTCTGCAGTTCCACACCAGTAGCCGTACCTTTGGCCAGGTTGGAGGTAGCCGAGTCATTCTGGGTATGCTCTGGGCTGTCATTGAGAGCTGGTAGTAAGCGCCTTGCTCCACAGTCTGGCAAGTGGACTCCAGGTTGAACTCTTGAAGCCTATCCGAGATGAAGAACATCACGGAGTTGGCTGATCCGTAGTAGGATGTCCTCAGAGTGCCGCGATCCTCTAGGAAGAACACCTCTTCCATTGGAGTGACGAAGAACCGCGACGAGTAGAGTTCGTCGACGAAAACTAGACGTGGCATTCTGCCGAGCTCGTTCGGCAACTCTTCAGCACGTTCGTTGACCATGCTATAAGCCAGTCGGTTTCTTCTGCCAAGATTGGCACCTTCGACGAAGAAGACTGAGGAGGGAGCAGGCATCGTGTTCTGAAAGCGAGTATTTTGTTTTTTTCTGAGCGTTTGGGTTTGTTTTGTTTGCTTGAGCGTTTTGTTTGCTTTTAAAATGCTTTGATGATTTCCACATCACCGCTCCTTCTTTTATACACTTATGGGGAGCGTGTTTATTGTTTTTGATTTTCGAGATTTTGCTTTTTGAATTTTACCGTTGCTTGCATTTATTGCTTTACGCGTTTTTTTCGAATTACCGTTCCAGAGTTTTTCAGTCTTTTCCATCTCATGATTTCTTTCGCTCTGGCTACCTTGTCTTTTCTTTTCATGGTTTTATTATATTTTCTTGCATCTTTTATCACTTGCATCCGTGACCGTTGAGGCTAGACGGATGGGGCCGTATCTCGAGTAGAGCGCAATTGCGACAAGCTCACAACTGTTCGGACATCGTGGAGAGATACGAGCCTTGACAGACGTTTTGGCTTATGCAGAAAATGTGAACAAGTGGGTATCGTTTCCTTCGAGGGACACAGGACGATCCCGTGATCATCGCTTTCCGAGTTAACGGGTATCTTTTTCACGAGGTTAACTGACGTCACCGTTAGTTGTACGGTACGTTTCGTGATTCGAGGATGTTCACGTCCGATACGAACACCGTTCATGGAAACATGTCTTGTTTTAATTTCTTTTTGTTTTGGATTTTGTTAACTGAGTCTTAATTTTTGATTCCTTTATATTTGATTTTATAATCTTATGGTTGATTTTAATCTGCCTTGACATGTTTTGTTTTCCTAATTAACATAAGATTTCTTAACACAAAAGTTTTGATTTAAAAGGAAATTTATTTTATTAATATCATAAGGTTTTACAACAGGAGAAGAAGTACTCTCTATGGAGTTACTTGCTTCTCTAGGTCTTTTACAATCTTTTTGACATTTTCCATGTGCGGGAACAGCTCCATGCACGCCAGTTCTATCTGCGCCACCGCCGAGCTGATCTTCTTCAGCGAGAAGTTAAGCTGCGTCAGCTTTTGTTGCGGAGTGCTGCTCTCAGCTAC